>APFE031279450.1:0-40132 GCA_000404065.3 Pinus taeda | reverse complement strand
CTTTTCTCCACATGAAATAAACTTTTTTTTTTTTAATTCTCATCATATTGAGAGCCATGCCATGGGTGTTGCCATCAAATACAACATCTGTAACATATAACCAAACCAGAAACATAATGCCAACAATATGGGGGGAAAGGTCAAATTCGAATTCAAAAGCGCTATAAATTACCGAGGGGTGTCCAGCAAACAACACTTGGCCATTTGATAATTGAGTTGTTGTGCGCCTAGAGATTCATGAACCCAGTTTTGTTTGATATTTTGAAGTCAGGGTTGTTGTTTGCACAATTGAGCCTGCATCACGACGAGGTATTGACATAGAATTAGTAGATTGTGCTAGTGGTCGACAAAGCCTGCCAGATGGTCTCGGAGCTGTCCATCCTAGCAGAGGAACTAGCGGAGGCATGCATCCAGAAACTAGCAGCAAGGGTGTACGAGGCTAAGGAAGAGATGGCCAAGGTTTAGCTAGAGCTGAACCTTCAGATAGTCAAACTACAATTGAAGGCACAACCTTCAACTCCACTAGAGATTAAGGAACAGCATGCCAGCGCCATTACAGCAGCCATAGCAGAGGTCAACAACATAGTGAAAGACTGCACCAAGTTGTTTGAAGAGTCGTTCGAGGTTCTCACTACTCTGTAGGAGGACTCAAATATACAACGCCTAGAAATAGAGGCGTGCGAGATACAACAGCAATATGATGAAGTAAAAGGGACCGTGCAGATAGTTGCCCTTACACAGAGGCTCGCGTATATGCAGTAGGCGAAAGAGCTCGAGGAGCAGGTGGATGTTGCTTGACACATGGAAGCTATTTTGAAGGTGCACGTACAACCATGGATTAATGAGGCGTTCGTCATTACAACCTCTATTGAAGCAAAGCTCGCGCAGATGCAAGGAACGCAGGAATAGGTTCAGGAAAGTAGCTCAACTACAACAATCTCTGAACAACACGTCCAGGAAACACAGTAGGTAGCCACTTAGTGCGTTGCCGATCTTGCAGCGGTCTAGGCAGAGTTGTGAGGTCTTCGTGCAAAGATCTCCGCACCAACAAAGTGACTCGAGGGCGAGTCACGATGTTTGTGTTGGGGACCTGTTGGGTGCGGGATCTCCCAAGGGAAGTTTTAGGGCTTAGAGCCTAGATTTTGGTCACAAATTGTAACCTTGATGTAAAAGACTCCGCCTCTTGTGGGCGCAGAGCGCGAAGTTGTAAAAGAGTCATAGGGTTGTCTACCCTCAATTTTTTAATGTAATGTTGGTTGTAGAGATCTACCCATGGTCCGTGGACCATGGGATTGTATAAATAGAGTGAGGCTCTAAGTAGTTAATGATGGAATAAAATGAATGGATGATCATGGAATAGAAGCATAGTAGAGTATCTGAAGTGTAAAGTCTAGTTTTGGGTCGTAGAGTAGGAGAAGGCTCTGCAGCTGAGTGCACAGAGGCCTAGTAGTCCGCAGCTGAGCGCGTGGACCCCAAAAGTTGAGTGTGTAGGGTGAGTCGAGTCTGTAACAGTTGGAAGCATTAATAAAGAGAAGTTTTATATCATTCTTGTGTATTTATTTCTTGTTTTCTACATTGAATATATTGGGTATTAATTGCATTTCTACTGTTTATATGATGCGTGAACATATGTGACTATGATAAGTGAATGTGAGATAAAGTATCTGTTTACGCAAAGTTAACTAAGATATTTAAGAAGATAAGTAAGATCCATAGTATAGTTTGGGGAAATAGTGCAGATTGCTGCCATAGTAGCGTGAAAGCACCTTAACCCCTGGTTTGGGCCACGTGAAGGCAATTATAACGGATCGCGAAGGTCTCATAGGTCAGCACAGTGCCGAAGTGACCTGTGCGAAGGTAGGCATAGTTGGACTAAATCGACACCTTAGACATCTCAAGGGTGCGGAAACTTGGTTTCAGCATCCCCCCATACTGCTTTGCGTGAGACTTCATTCCACTTTTCGTGGGCTGACAAAAGGGCCTGTAGTGTAGGGACTTGTTTGGCTAATTAACTCCGAACCTGGGTCAGGCCCCATCAATCCAACACCTCTAGATGATGAGGGCTGAGCCTCGCAAGGAATACCCTAAGGTAAACATTATGCTGCGGAGCGGAAGCACAATTGGGGAGGATAAAGGGAAGCAACCTGTAGAAGGTGTATGGGTCCGAAAAGCACCAAAGAAGGAGACTGGGTTTGATTTGGAGCACACAAAGGAAACATTTATGGAAGCAAAAAAAATCTTTGTTGAGGCCTCTACCTCTGAAAGTCAGGAGAAACCAGTTGAAGAAATGGACCTATCCATTCTTACCACATTCTTGGAGACCTGCATGAAGCTGCTCCATGACAGTAAGGTTGTGAAGGGCCTGCAGGAATTGATTAATCGGTTTGCTGGTAAGGATAGCACTACGAATGAACTGCGCATGGTTAGGAATCTTGGGAAGCACAAGGCAAGGACTGAGTGGGAGATGAGACTCTCAGCGCATATAGGGGAATACGAGATGGACCAAGTTATCCTGGATCTGGGGTCCGAAGCGAATGTTTTGCCAAAACATACTAGGGAGAGAATGGAGAGACCTGCGCTCCAGTGGTCTCCGATACAATTAAGGATGGCAAATCAATAGAAAATTATCCCAATGGGGAGGATGCAAGGGGTCACAGTTGACATTGAGGGTGCAAGCGCGCTAGCAGACTTTGAGGTAATAAAGATTGTGGTTGATAGCAATCCCTACCCTACACTCCTTGGAATCACTTGGGCCACTGACATGAATGGCGTAATCAACCTGAAGAAGTGGAAGATGATATTTGAAAGCAAGTCGCTCCATGTAGTGGTGCCGCTGATTGTCGTGGAGGGATCGCGCTATACAGAACTAGTCTGATATTATGAAAGTGATGATGATCTGGACCATATTTACAAGATAACGACGTGAGACTGATATTGGGTGAATCCAACAACGGACAGATGCATTGCATGGGATAGTAAAATCTCCTGCACATTAGATTTGGATGAAGAATTGGAGCATTGGTAGAGCTGGATGCATGAAGTCTCAATGTTCTGTTGTAATATGATGACCAAATTGTTGCATTGTGTGTCATCCGAAGTCAGGAATTTGCCTCATTATGATGGGCTAATTGATGTTGATTTCTTTTTGGATGAATTTGAAAGAGAAGTACCATAGATACATCGATTCCAGGCCTTGGACTAGGTACTATACGCTACGCATGCAAGATGGTGGGGTACGCACAAGGATAGTTTTAATGATTGGCACGACTATAGGAGGATGATGAGAATACGTTTTCAGCATCCAAAAGTACGGATGATAGATAAGTATGACGGAAGAGATGACCTACGCAATCACCTAGCTAAATGGAATAAGGCTTATGGTGCAGAGCCCCAACTTGAATGGGTTCATTTGTTTTGTCATACCCTGGGCATCATACCAATGAATTGGTACTTGGAAACTGAGCTCTACCATGGCACGGAAGAATGGGACATCTTGTGCTAGGGATTTTTAATGACATTCAACTTTGAAGATGGGTTTAATTGTATAGATGCGGTGTTATAGGAGGTTAATGCAGCAATCTTTTGGATACCACAAGATCCTCTGGACCTGATCCAACCTAATTGGACTACCCAGTTGAGTCATGCACTAGAATGCTATAACGTGACCATTGAAGAAGAAGACAAGGATTCCCGAAAAGTTAATATTCCGAAAACTAAAGGTCATCACGAGGTTGAAGGTCCGCAGATAGAGGATCTTGACATAACTGCACCGTTGAAGACCAGGCAAGTTAACATTGGCACAGAGGCGGAACCAAAATTTGAAAATATTAGGGACTATTGGGATGATGCGATAGTAGACAAGGTCGTTGAGCTCCTCTACAAATATCAGGATTTGTTACCCACAAAGTTCTATGATCTAAAATGGATAATAGGAGACCTGGGTGTCATGAAGATCACCCTGAAATTGGATGCGAAGCCTGTAAAACAAAGACCTTACCGCCTTAATCCTAAGTATAAGGAAAGGGTTTGCGCTGAGTTGGATAAGATGCTCGCGACAGGAATTATTGAACCAATAGAGGAGTCCAATTGGGTAAGCCCAATAGTGGTTCAAGAAAAGAAACAAGAGGAAGAAATAAGGATATGTATGGATCTCCGGAAGCTGAATGATGCTTGTGTTTATGACCCCTTCCCGACCCTATTCACTGATGAAGTCATGGATAATGTAGGTGGCCAAGAAGCTTACTCTTTCACTGATGGGTTCTCTAGGTATCATCAGATCAAAATCGTGCCTGAAGATAGAAGCAAGACAACCTTTGTGATGGAATGGGGATGTTTTCAGTATATTGTAATCCCTTTTGGGATGAATAATGCACCAGCAATCTTTTCACGCGTAGTCATTGAGGCATTCAAAGACTTCATTCATAAGTTGTTCCTAGAGGTATACTTTGACAATTGGACAGTGTTTGGATTGGTCAAGCGTCATGTGGCCAGTCTATGCTTAATGTTAGATATGTTTCGAAGGTACGAGATCGCGCTCAATCTGAAGAAGTGTCTGTTTTGTGTCCGTTTTGGGATCATGCTAGGGCATGTGGTGTGCAGACAAGGATTGATGGCAGACCCCGTGAATATCGCGGTGATAATCAACTTGGATGCACCAAGGAAGGTGATACTATAATAATTTCATCAAGAGCTATGCCTAGATCACCACACCCATGGAGAAGTTGTTGAAAAGGGATGCTACGTTCTGTTGGAATGATGAATGCCAGAAGAGCTTGGACATGCTGAAAGACAAAATGGTCACCGCGTCGATCCTAGTCTTTCCGGACTAGAAGAAGGAATTTCATGTGCACATGGATGCCTCATGTATTGCACTGGGGGTCATGCTAAAACAAGTGGGCGAGGGGGGATTGGACCATCCTATAGCATTCACGAGTAGGAAGTTATCCAAGGCTGGGAAGAACTATTCCACTACAAATCACAAAGGAATGGCCATGGTATACGCACTCCAAAAGTTCAGGCACTATTTGCTGGGTCGACATTTTAAGATGTATATGAATCATTCTACGTTAAAATACTTGGTTAATAAGCCTGTGTTGGGGGGGGAGATCTGCAGGTGGTTGTTATTATTCTAGGAGTGTGATTTTGAAGTTATTGTGAAGCTTGGATGATTGAACACGGGACCAAATTATCTGCCATGCATCGAAAGGGGAGAGGAACCCACTAATTTGGAAGAAGGGTTGCCTGATGCACAGCTCTTTGCAGTGCACGTCGCCGATAGTCACTTTGAAGATATCATATAATTCCTAACAACGGGGACTGCTCCAGAAGGGTATACAAACCAATAGAAGAAGGAGTTAGTAGTGCGCACAACAAACTTCTCCATCATTGCAGGACATTTGTACAAAATGGGGTCTGAATAAATATTACGATGTTATGTACCTGACTTTTAACGAAGCAGCATCCTCACAAAGGCTCATGGAGAAGCTGCAGGAGGACATTATGTAGGAAAAGCGACAGTGCAGCAGGTTCTGCATGTTGGATTGTGGTGGCCAACTCTGCATAAGGATGCGAAAGCATATTGTAGGGCCTATGACACATGTCAAAGGATTGGAAGGCCATCGTGAAGGGATAAACTACCGTTGACACTATAGTTGACATTACAACCGTTTGAGAAAAGGGCGACTGACTTTGTGGGACCAATTCAGCTCTAGGAAAGAAAATAGGTGCATGGTACATCATCATCGCGACAGAGTACTTGACCAGATGGGTAGAAGCACAACCTGTGAAGCACTGTACAGGTGCGACAATAGCAAAGTTTCTTTTTGAATTTGTATTGACAAGATTTCACTGTCCAAAGATCTTGATGAGCGATCAGGGTACACACTTCCTTAATGAAACAATTAGCACGTTGACGAAAGAATTTCAGTTGTATCATTAGAAGAATGTGGCTTATCACCTGCAGACCAATGGGATGGTAGAAGCAGTCAATAAAATATTGGAGAATGCACTCACAAAGGTCTACAATGCTTAGAGAAGTGACAGGGATATGCACATACCAGCAGTTCTATGGGCCTACTGAACAACTTGCAAGAAGCTGACTAGGAAAATGCCTTTTAGACTTGTGTATGGCATAGAAGTTGTGATGCCAATGGAATACATTGCACCTAATCTGCGTATAGCGGCACTCACAGGAATGACGGACCGCAAAGCCTTGGAAGAGAGGCTCACGCAGCTAATAGAGCTTGAAGAGGACTTATTTATAGCTGGATTTCATCAACAAGTTCAAAAGGAGCACAAAAAGGCATGGCATGATCGACACATTAAACTACGTACCTTCTAGGTAAATGATATGGTTTTGCTGTATGACAGCAAGTTTGATAATTTCTAGGAAAATTTAGGATGCATTAGCTGGGGCCCTATGTCATCAAAGAGATTACCAATGGTGGAGCAGTTCAGTTGGTTAATTTAAATGGGGAGCCCTTCCCAGGAAAATGAATGGTAGTCGATTGAAGCCATACACTGGCGATCCATCTAGGTGGCTATATGAAGGAAGCATAGTCTTAGTGCTCCGGGAATCTGACAGGGGGCACGGGACTATAAACTACACTGCCCGGGTTGGGGAAATCCGCGATAAAGAAACTGTGTGGAATTAGGAGATGTCACAGAGACCACGCGAGTGCGCAGAAGGCTGTGTTACCAAGGATAAAACTGCATAGGTCAACCAAAAAGTGACCGTGAAAGTCACTGTTCATGATTTGATGACGTAAAAATGGCCAAATGGAACGGGGGGCGACATTTAAGATGGAATTTATGGGCGAGATCCTTGAAAATATGCCACCAATATATCATTAATGAACCAATTTTGGGGGGAATAGTCTGACTTGAATTAAAAATGGTCTATAAATTACATGTGGCTGCCCAATAAAGAACACTTGGCATTTTGAGCATTGAGTTGTTGAGCTCTCAAACGCATATTAACTATGAATTCTTTGAAGCTCTGATAGCAAGTTCGACGTTTGAGCAATTACAAAAGGAGACACAAGAACTATTGAATAACATCATGTTGACACTGACAAAAACTGTAGATATTGGGGAAGCAGTGACATCCGAAGGGGCTATGCCAGAGGTTGCTATGGAAGCAGAGGGAATTGCTCCGATGGTGGTATAGATACCCAAGTCACCACAGTCGCCTAGACCAAGGCCTACCCAGGCCTGGGAAGGTGCAAAAGGCAAGAAAGGAAAGCAGGCCGTGACACCACCAGTGTGCACATCACCTAGGTGAAACCCGCTGAAGGACAAGCCCACCACTCAAGAAAAGAGTAAAACCATTAACCTGGAATCGGAGGAGGAAGAAATTGGGGATATCCCAATGGACGATGAGGATATTGGGATCAATAAAGAGGACGTTGAAGTTGAGGGGTCTGACCCCATTACTAAATTGCCTGAGTACATCCCTCCACATAGGGGCAAGGCCAAGGTGCCTAAGGACATTCACGAGAGAGAGTTCACCTTGTACACACCTCTATTGTTGGACAAGATTGTTTTTTAAGGACCATTCTTGGCACAAATTCCAATGTTGAAATTGGAGGACTGGGACTTAGCTAACACCGAGAAATTCCCTCACCTAGCGACAGACTAGCTGATGCACCGTGTCCTCTGTAAGACCACTGGGGTGACCGCGTTGGAACCGTGAAAGTGGATCAAAGGAGTGGATAAGGCAAGCCTGCTCAACCTGCTATGGGTATTGCACTACAATCACACACCCATTACCTTACTGGTAATCAAGCAGTTGATGTGCTTGGTACATGATGGCTGTCTGTGGCTGGAGGAGCCAATACCCATCACTGATAGGCTGATCCATAGAATCATGAGGCTGCCATATTCAAAGGAGAATCTGGCTATGATGTTTCATGGAAAGGTGGGCAAACTAGCCCTCGCAGAGGCCATAAAGAAGAATTTTGGATTAGTAAAGAAGCCGTCGGGATGCTACATGTGTAAGAGTCCTGAGCCATAGTGTTTCTAGATGGAGCACTAATGACAAAGACCGAAACTAACAGGCCCGCTGTTAGTGCACTCAAGGGAGAAGGGTTAAACTTGGTAGCACTTCCTAGTGAGGCACTACACCTACTATAGGATGGGGTGATCATGGAGCTGAGGGCCCACGAACAACATGCTTTACAAGTGATTAGTGAGAAAATCATTAAAAATGCTCAGATGGTCATATAGCAATATTCTGCCATCGTCGTTACAAACAACGTGACCGATAAGAACAAGCGCATAGTCCAGGTTGTGGAGGAAGCATGCTGAATGGCCCTAGAGTTGGCCATTCCTGTGGATGAGGTGGTAGATGTGCATGTTCTCAAACTCACTACAGGGGTGCGTGACGACCGCACAAAATTAGCAAAGGTTCAGTTGGAGTTGAACCTCCAAATAACAGAATTTCAGTTGAGGACCCAACCTTCGACTCCACAAGAAGTCAAGGAACAACGTGCAACTGCTATCACAGAGGCAATAGCAGTAGTAGCAAGTGTAGTGGCGAACTGTACAATGCTTTTTGAATAATTGTTCGAAGTACTAGCCAGCCTACAAGAAGACCCTAGTGTGCAGAAGCTGGAAATAAAGGTGCAAGAGCTACAATAGCACTATGATGAGGTAAAAGGGACAACACATACTATTGCCCTCACACAGAGACTCGCAAAGCTACAGGAGGCCAAGGAATTGAAGGAGCTGGTAGATGCAACTCAGCACAAAGAGGCAGTGCTAAAGGCGCGCTTGAAGCCGTGGATGGATGAGGTCTACTTGATCATGGCCTCCATTGAGGGCAAGTTGACTAGTCTGCAGGAGACTCAAAAGAAGTTGCAGGTTGACAGGGTAGGGCCAACAATAGAGCAGTTGCTTGAAGAAATAAAGAAGCTGGTTGCATAGTGCACCGCCGAGATAGCAGTCGTACAGGTCACGTTGGGGGGTCTTCGCGCCAAGATCTCCACGCTCGTAGAGTGACTTGAGGGCAACTCACCATGTTTGTGTTGAGGGCCTATTGGGAATGGGTTCCCCCAAGAGCTATTTTTGGGGCTAAAATCCCATGTTTTGGGGCAGAAGGCCCAAATTTTGTAATAAAAATGTTGAGCCTCCACATTTTGTGGTCGCGGAGCACGAAGAGGTCAAAGGGTTGTCCACCCTTGTTTTGTGAAGTCTCATGTCGAAGGTAAAGATCTACCCATAATCCACGGACCATGGGATTGTATAAAAAGGGGGTCTTAGAAGAGTCTAAGGGAGTAGTAATGGGAAGAGGGATTTTTGGGTGAGAAGTTCTAAGTCTTCTCGAGTCTTATCATAGGTAGAGGCTTTGCAGTTGAGTGCGTAGAGGCCTAGGGTGGAAGTCCGCACCTGAGTGCACAGACCCCTCCAGCTGTGTGCACAGGGCGGATAGAGTCTATACTGAACTTGAGATATCAATAAAGATAATTATTCTGCAATCAAAGTTTATTTTGTCTCTGTTTAATGCATCTGATTATACTATGTTATGCGCTGGGTTTACATTATAATGCTTATTTAATGCGTGAATACATTCGATTATATCTGTTAAATGAACGCAAGAAAGAATAAGGGATTATGTGAAGGTAACTGTAAATGCGTGGTAGATTAGGTAACACTTAAGATAATTTGGGAACTTATATAGTAACGCAGTCATAGAGGTGTGTAAGTGCCTGGACCTCGGGTTAGGGTTGTGAGAAGCTCAGTTGAGTACCTTCACGAAGGTACTGAAGGACAGAAGATAAGGAACATCGATAAGCCCTAAAGGCTTATTGATCTACACGAAGGCAAGATCAAGAAGTATAGACCGACATCACGACCATCTGAGGGTGTGGAAACTTGGTTCCTGCATCCCCCCATACTTCTTCGGGTGAGACTTTGGTTCACGCTCCATGGGCTGATGCCGAAAGGGCCAGTAGTGTAGGGATTTTGTTGGATGACTAACACTAAACCTGGGTCAGGGCCCATCAAACCAACATAGGCCATGTGCTTGTTGCATTTGCATGGTGTTGATCATGGTTGTAGTGATGTTTCCATGTGAATGTTGATGGTGTTTTTGTTGGGTCGCTTTATTCATGAATGCATGTCAGTTGTATATGCATTTGTTATGCATGTCAGTGTCCATATGTTATTATGCATGCATTTTCATGGTTATAGTTATGCATGTATAGTATGTCAAACATGCATTGTTAGGTCATTATAGGAAATTAGGTCATCATGATGATATTGGTATGTTTTGGTGCTAATGTGTTGGCTGAGATAAAGAAAATGTAGATCATTAAAGTGAAATTACAACAATGGACATCGGGGTAAGAACAGATTGTCATATAGGTTTGTATGGTGGGCATGCAGGTATGTAGTTAATGGTTGTTATAAGAATTAGGTTTACTTATATACTTGTCATTTTATTATTATTATGGTTAGACATATGATAAATGCTAGTTGATTAGTGTAATCATATGCACATGTGTCATATAGTCTTGAATGATAGTAACTTGTTGTTGTATGCATTATGGTCATACACATGATGGTTATGTTCATTGCATTGAAGATCTTGATGTTACATGTATCATGCTAACCGAGACTGGTCTATGCAGGTGATTGTGGTTATGGTATTCATGTATGATTCGACTTGTTTGTGATAGTGTGTTGTACTAATCTAGACTAACTATGAATATATGATTGTTATGCATGAATGACAATTTCTTATGAGCTTATGATGTGAACATGTTGGCTAGTTGCTGTTATGGATATCATGACCTTATTTATGTTAGAGTTGATATGTTGTGAATTTATATTGTGCTAATCTAGATTGATTGTGCAAACATGATAACCTCCCCTGAGATACATTAAGATATGAGTTTTCTTATGTCATCTATTTGGTGTTTGAATGTTTGGCTATGTTGTTTATTTGGTGTTTGAGTGTTCTATTATGTCGTTCATATGTCATCTGAATGTTTAATTACTTGAATGATATGATTATGTGTCTATGAGATTTCTTGCTGAAATTATCTTATTTTAAGATGGTTGTACTAATACATATGTGTTGAGACAGCTGCTATGTACTTGAGTGTAAGTAGGTGATAGTTGTAGAATTATGTATTATGACTAATGAATGTAAGTTGATTATTGAGTATGACATGGTTGTTATACTTGGTAAAGGTTGATTTCCAATTAATATACATGATGTATTGATCTTTGGAACATGAGACTAACATGTGTGAGTAGTTGTAGGGAAACATGCTTGATATTAGCTTAACAAGGTAATAGTTGATGTGTTTATATAACTAATAATTGGGTGATGTGATAGTGCATAGTAAGACTCAATTGTAGCAAGGAAAAGGTAAAAGAAAGGAATTGGGTGAAAATTTTCTTTGGCTATGTTTGGAAACCACAATTCCAAATGAACGAGTGCTTTGCATACATGAAGTCTTCTTAAACTTCAATTTGTCTGACATTATGAGGATATGTGTTATATTCATAAATATGTATTTGACAAGTATGACAATTGGTTATAGTTATGGATAGATTTGTCAAAGGATTGGAGTCCCTTGAGAGATGGCACGGATGTGTTCAGTTGCAAGCAACATACTTGGCACAACAAAGTAAGGTAATTGTTGTATTGTTATGTTTATTTATGCACCAACAATTATGTGTTTATAGCAATATGGTGCAGGGGATTGCATGGAAAAGAGACTAGAATGAAATTCTGAAGAAGGTTCAGGTTGAGATTTTCCTTAGAAGCACTGAAAACCATGGGGATTAAGTCATAGTGTATGTTGTTAGTATTTTTCTTTTGGTCTTTTGTGATTTATTGCGTTTGATTGCAATTTGTTTATGTCTGGTGCATAGCTATGCCACTTTGTTCGTGGTGTTGTATTGCTATTGGTTTTCATGGTTTTCTTCTTTTTTACATTTTTTCTTGCCTTTTATGTCTTGAGAGTCTTAGGAATTGGTTGGGAAAGAGAAAGTTGATGGAGATGAGGGAGAGCTAAATGAAACCTAGCAGGTAATGTAAGACCTAAATGAAGCTCGGTGCATGAGTAAGGGATGTTGAAGGTAAGAAGATGAGAATCAGTTAGATTGGTTCGATCCATTGGTGTTAATGAATAGTGGCAGCACTGTAATGAGAAAGGTAACAAGAAATATGAAGTAAATCAATCTGAGGTGTCAGATGCCTTGGCTATGTTGGGAACAATTGTTCTCAATGTTATGCATGGTGTGCACAAATAAAAGGAGTTCTCTTAACCTTGACCTTGTGATATCTGGCAATTATGTTATGATCATGATTATGTTGATGTTTATATATGTATGTATGTCATTGTCTGACATGATCATTATTGTTCTATGATGATGTTTATGTATATGTATCTATGTATCTATGTATCTATGTCACTGTCTGACAAGGTTGTTGTTGAGTCCCAAAACTGCATCTTTTCTACACATTTTTCTAGCTTCTTCTCATTCATCTGAACCTCCTAAGTCATCAATATCATTGCATATTAGTTTAAAAAAGGGCATTTAAAGTGGTTTCTTGACTATGTGTTTGTGTTGCTATTTGAACTAGATTTTTGTTTATAAGCTGCGGAATCTTGTCACTTTCCGCAGCCAGCCCAAGTTTCCGCAATTGTTTTGTCAAAGTCTATATTGCAGGTGTCTTCAGGCGAATCGAACCACATGGGCAAGTTGCAACCGAAATGGGCATGGACCGAGTCCTATTGGCTTAGTCGAATTCATCAGAAGAGGCCATAGTCAACGGTGGGCAAAGCGGTGGTCAACTCAAGAGTCCTATGGTGATAAAACTCTATTTTTCACCCCGTGAAGCTTTGCGTGGTTGTTCCTAGATCTCAGGGGACAATTTAACACCTGTGGACTACTCCATGGACCAGATCCAACTGCCACCTTCCAAAGATTGAATCCTCGCGGCAACCATAGTGCTAAATCTTGGGACATGGTTGTTTATGTGTCTTATATTAACACAGAATGTAGGAAAATAGTTATGTCATCCTCTGTTATAAATAATGCGTTCTCATATGCATAATAGTTAGCTTTTTGGTAATGTAATTCTGACTGTAAAGGAACCCAATGTGCTGTAATTGTATCACTGCGTTATGAATGCATATTAATACATGAGAAGACTCTGTTTCTGAGCTCAATTCGTGGTTGATCGTTGATTGTCCGAGGATTGTGTAGAGGGCCCCTGCACAAGCCGATGTCTTGTTTATTACTGTAGAGTTTCATGCTTTATTTCTTTATGTTCTTATGCCATAATCATTCACTTGTATATATATCACATTTCTTATGGTATTAACGTTTGATAGCTGTCCATAGCTTTTCACATGTTATATACTATTAACTAATCAGTGCTTTTGTTTCAAATTACAATAGGTAGCCTAGGCATTTTCACATAGTTTTCTAATGACTAATGACATGGAATTATCCTTGTACTTCTGCTGATTTTCATTTCCTTTAGTTTTTAGTTCTAGCACTGCGTTATTTATTTCAGTTTTGCTCATTTACTCTTCTACAAGATAGATATTAAATTACTCATGTCATTTTCAGTTACCTCCTAAAGCCAGAGCGAGTCAAATGGTGAGGGATTGAAGTATGAATGTGTGGTTTGATATTAGTTTATTTTTCTGCAAGTTAGAAATTAAATTACTCATGTCATTTTCAGTTACCTCCTAAAGCCAGAGCGAGTCAAATGGTGAGGGATTGAAGTATGAATGCGTAGTTTGATATTAGTTTATTTTTCTGCAAGTTAGATATTAAATTACTCATGTCATTTTCAGTTACCTCCTAAAGCCAGAGCGAGTCAAATGGTGAGGGATTGAAGTATGAATGCGTAGTTTGATATTAGTTTATTTTTCTGCAAATTAGTTATTGAATTTCTCATGTCATTCTCAGTTACCTCCTAAAGCCAGAGCAAGTCGAATAGTGAGGGATTGAAGTATGAGTGTGAAGTTTGATATTAGTTTTATTTTCTGCAAATTATATATTAGATTGCTCAAGTTGTTTATGATTACCTCCTAAAGCTAGAGCGAGTCGAATGGTAAGGGGTCATAATATGAGTTGATGTAAGGTGATTTTAGTTTACTTTGCTTGCAATTCTTGGATTTCTTTGAGTTCAATTTTTCTTATATTTTCATGGAAGCAAGGATAATGGGTTTCATGATCACTAGCTCACTGTTGTTTAATTAGAATAGTGGCACATTTTCACTCTCTTTTTAGGAATTAGTTTCATCATCGTATGTTTTTAAAAAGTTTGAAGTTTTGAAAATCATTTTAAAAGACATCATTTCCTTGAACATTTATATCATACTTGTCTTTTAGAATTTCCATCTCACATTAGGGAATTAACAGAAATAAACCCAAAACAAAACAAAAACTCAAAAACGACAAAAATAAGAAATAGGTTATCTGCACATAAGTGCGGCCGCATTCAACCAGTTTACGACTCCGCGGATTGACATTAATACAGCATTTAGGACCTCTAAATTGACGCAATTTTTGGCTGCTGTTGCCGGGAAGTGTAACTAGGTAGCCAATTTCGGTAAAAAAAAACAATAAAAGAAGGGAAAAATTGATTAACTTCTGAAGTATGCCTCTCTTCTTGCACTTAGTGTGATCTGGAGGATCAGAAAAGAGAGTTATTGGTTCAATAATTTCTTAAGTATGCTCTCTTCTTGCACCCAGTGTGACCTGGAAGATTAGAAAGGGAATTATTAACCCAACTTAAAAATAAAAAATGACATGCATAGAGCAAGAGATTTTAGGGGAAGGTTTATAGCTAGAGCCAAGAGTTCGATTTTCACAACTCTATCTTCTTCAAGGCATAGAAAAGATTCACCACCATCTACCCCTAGCCTTAAGATTCCTGGAATTCAAGGAGCAGCTGAATTAGAGGTTTCTCCTACACCATCTACCAAATCTCATTTAGAGGAAGACCCTTTCTTTACCTCTACAGGAGAGCATATTGTAATTCAAGAAGTAGAATCACCTGAGGAAGAAAAGGAAGAAACTCCCTCTCATCCTCCCTTAATAGAAGAACTAGGGAACTATGAAGAAATTATCATGACAGAGGAAGTAGTAGATGGATTTGGCAGTAGAGGTAGAGGTAGAGGTAGAGGAGGAGGAAACAATGGAAGAGGAAATGAAGGAGGAAGAGGTAACAACGGAGGAAATAGGGATGGGGATAACTCATTTGGATTCCCTATAGCCGATGAGGAAACCCATACAACAATGAAAAACATTTCACCATCTGTCCTCCCAAACTTTCATGGGTTGAGAAGTGAGGATCCCGAAACATTTCTATTTGAGTTTGAAGTCTTGTATCAAACCTATGATTATATGGAAGACTCTAAAAAACTCAAACTGTTTCCTTCAACATTAAAAGGAGCTACTTTGAAATGGTTCATGGGACTAGCCACTCAGTCTGTTAATAGTTGGAATGATATGAAACAAATATTTTTGGATAGATACCTGGACTATTGCATGCCCACTAATCATAAGGATGAGGTATTCAAGATGATGCAAAAAGAAGATGAAAACTTGGAGGACCTACTTGAAAGATTTCAATACAACTTAAAGAGAGCAAAAATGAGTAATCTAGATGAGGAAACTTTGAAATCCCTTCTATTGAAAGCCATTAGAGATGAATGGATAGACATATTAAACATGATGGGAAAGGGAGATATCTCTCAACTTCCACTTCATGACATAGTAGAACTATGTGTCCATCTCTCAAGAGGAAAATCTAAAACTGCAAAATGGCCTAGAGATCCTTCTCTGACTAGAGCAAGCAAATCTACAACCATTTCAGTAAGTAGGGCAGAGATTGGCAATATGCTTGATGAGTTCAAAACTGATATTTTAGGGAGCCTTAGTGAGCAACTAGACACCCTTAAAATACAAAACAAGCAGAAAGCAGAAGCTGAAGCTTTGACCATCTTTTGTCCAAAATGTAGGAAGAAACATGCTCTAAGGGAATGTCCCTTGGATGCAAAGGTTGTAGAAACATGTATGATTTTCTCGGAAATCCATGAGACCAAGGATTGTCCTTCAATTCATGGCCTCAAAGCTGTCTTTCAAGAAGATCCAAACTCAGTGGAATCTCTCTGTTTTGTTACAAGGAGACCATGGCAGGGGTAGCAAAATCAAGGGTTCAATAATCCTATGAACTTTCAACCCCCGCCAAATTGGAATCCTTGGCAACAACCTTGGCCCCAATCTCAAAATCCATATCAATCATGGGTACAAGGTATGCAAAATCCTTATGGGAGATTTACTCAATTTTATCAATATCCTCCATCATTTCCAAATCAACAAGCTCCACAACTTCCAAATCAAAATCCATAACTTTCATTACCATTCCCACAACAACAACAAACTCCTCAACAAAATTATCAATTCTTGCTTCCATTCCAACAAAAAGAAAATCAACTACCTTCCCATCCATTTCCAAATCCCAATAATAAAAATCCTCAAAATGCTTACATGGTAGAAGGACAACAATTTCCTACCTATATGATTGTTCCTCTCAATGATGTATAACTCAGATCTGGTAGAGTTTTAGAAAAACCTTCTATAGATGCTCAAAACAAAAGTATTTCTAAGGAAGATTCTCTTGAAGCCAATAAAGGTTCTGAAGCATCTCTTCAAAACCCAAACACTCAAAAAGAAAAATAAAAAGAGTCAACCTCCACAACTCTTATAGTTGAGCAACCTGCATCTTCATCCACACCTCCTTTTCTTGAAAGGTTACAAATTGACAAAAGAGTGGAAAAACAAATCTTGTTGCCTGACTATGATTTCCTAGATGAATTAAAGAATGTTTGTATCAAGATTCCCTTGCTACAAGCCATTAGAGAGATTCCTATTCTAGCAAAAAACAATAAAGGAGTTGAGTCTCAAAAGACCAGGAAGGAAACCAAGAGATACAAGAAGAATCCACCTGGTAGGAAAAATTGTAGATATCATGATGGGAAAATTACCATGCAGAAGTATGTAAATCCCGGTAGTCCAATTGTCAAGGCACATATCAATGGGGTAGAAATTCCAAATACTTTGATTGACTGAGGGGCTGCTATCAACATTATGAGTATACATACTATGGAACAGCTGAGCTTCCTAATCTTCTTTTTACACCCACCTTATTATAACCTGCAGATTGATCTATAATCAAACCAGATGGTGTATTAGAAGATATTTCAGTATCCTTAGATTCTTGGGAATATCTAGTAGATTTCATGATTTTGACTCCTAAGAGTAATCTAGGAGGGCATCCACTCATTCTAGGAAGACCTTGGCTAACCACAGCTGATGCTTTCATTAATTGTAGATCTGGGGATATGTACATTTCTGATGGTAATTCGACAAAGAAATTCAATTTGAATCCTCCAACAAAAGCAATTACAGAAGTAGGAGATAATGAATGGGTCGATGAGGAGGACATTATACAACCTGTCTTTACCATTTCTGAAATCAGTGAAGATAGTCAAATTCTAAATACATTAGAAAATTTTGAAATATCTTCAGAATATGACCACACACAATTTCAGTTGGATTCTGACATTGAGTATCTATCATCTAGACAAATGTCTCTTACATTGAGTATCTATCATCTAGACAAATGTCTCTTTACTCTATGGAAGAGTTTGGTAGTTCTACCATTGAAATTTTTCCAGGTAAAACATTGAATATCAACAAAAACTTGGAAAAATCACAACAGGAAGAACTAACCAAAATTTTACAAAAACACTCTACTGCATTTGCATGGGAATATACTGATATGAAAGGTATTGACCCTAAGACTTGTATTCATCACATTTACATTGAGGAAAATAGTAGACCAATCAGACAACCTCAGAGAAGGATGAATCCAAACCTTAGGGAGATAGTGAAAGAAGAGCTCCAAAAACTACTCAATGTAAACTTCATTTATCCAATTTTAGATAGCCAAAGGGTTTCTCTTTTGGTTATAGTACCTAAAAAGAATGGTAAATGGAGAGTATGCATTGATTACAGGGAATTGAATAAAGCAACCTTAAAGGATCACTTCCCTTTTCCTTTTATCGATCAGGTATTAGATACACTAGCAGGCAAAAAGTACTTTTCATTCTTGGATGGTTTTGGTGGCTATAATCAAATTCAGGTAGCACCTAAAGATCAAGATAAGACTACATTTACTTGTCCATGGGGAACTTTTTCTTACTGAGTGCTTCCTTTTGGATTATGTAATGCACCTACAACATTCCAAAGAGCAATACTAGGAATTTTTCCTTATTTAATCCATGATTGTGTAGAGGTTTATATGGATGATTTTATAGTTTATGGTGACTCATTTGAAGAAGCATTAGAGAATTTGGAAAAAGTACTTATAAGATGTAAAGAAACAAATCTTTCATTAAGTCATAAAAAATGTTTTATGATGTTTACTGAAGGTATTGTTTTGGGACATCACATTTCAGGAGATGGGATTAA
Organism: Pinus taeda; assembly: GCA_000404065.3. NCBI lineage: Eukaryota > Viridiplantae > Streptophyta > Pinopsida > Pinales > Pinaceae > Pinus > Pinus taeda. Next base: position 21,616 of record APFE031279450.1, on the reverse strand, counting down.
ATTTGATAGACCAAAAGTTGAGGTCATCTCCAAGTTGCATATTCCAAATTGTCAAAGAGATGTTAGAAGCTTTCTAGGATTCACTGGATACTATAGAATATTTATAGAAAACTTCACCAAAATAGCATCTCCACTCTTCAAATTTCTTACAAAAGACTGTGAATTCAAATGGGATCCTGATTGTCAAAAAACCTTTGAAACTTTGAAAACAAGAATATCTGAAGCACCTATCTTGAGAGGACCAAATTGGAAACTCCCTTTCCATATTTCTACAGATGGCTTAGATACAGCTCTAGGAGCCATGTTGGGTCAAAAGGATTTAGTTCCTTATGCCATTTATTATACCAGTAAAAATTTGACTCCCACTGAGTTGAATTATACTGTGACTGAAAAATAGTTCTTAGTTGTTGTTCATTCAATCAATAAGTTTAGACATTATATAGCATGCTATAAAACTTTTATCCATATTGATCATTCTGCTATTAGATATCTAATGAACAAACCTGTTACTAATGGCAGAGTTACAAGGTGGCTCTTACTGTTACAAGAATTCAATATTACTATGTTGGATAGACCAGGGAAACAAAATACAATAGTTGATTTCTTGTCTAGGATCCAAAATACTAAAGAAGATTCTCCTATAGAAGACAAGTTTCCTGATGAATATTTGTTTGCAGTAACTACTAAGACTCCTTGGTGTGCAAATATTGCTAACTATTTGGTTACAGGGAAACTACCTCCACATCTATTTACTAGTGAAAGAATAAAGATTATTCAGGAGAGTTCAAAATATTCATGGATTTTTAATGAATTGTTTAAAACAGGGCCAGATTTTGTGATCAGAAGATGTGTTAGGGAAGATGAAATACCTAACATCCTCAAAGCATGTCATGATGAACCATGCAGCGGACACTTTGCTGACAAAAGGACGGCCTATAAAATCCTTTCTTTAGGATATCATTGGCCTTCCCTCTTCAAAGATACAAAAGAATATGTCAAAAGATGTGATAGCTGCGAGAGAGTAGGGAAACCGACTCTTTCAAATGAAATGCCATTACAGCCATAGGTACTCATTGGACCCTTTGAAAAATGGCCATTATATTTCATTGGACCTATTAATCTACCATCTAAAAAACAGAAGTATATATTGGTATGTACTGGTTTTGTCACTAAATGGGTAGAAGCCAAAGCATTACTTTCTGCTACTGAAATTCAGTTGTTAGTTTTCTTTATGAAGATATTTTTACTCGCTTTGGTGTCCCAAGAGAAATTGTGACAGATCAAGGAAGTCAATTTACTTCCAACATGGTGGAGAAACTGATGGAAGAATACAAAATCAAGCACAGGAAATCTACTCCTTACCATCCGCAAGAAAATGGCCAAGTGGAGTCTACAAACAAAGTTATTGAAAGCATCATCACCACAATTGTTCATCTACACAAAAGAGATTGGGCAGAAAGGCTTCCTCAAGCCTTGTGGGACTACAGAACTACATGGAGAAATACAACAGGACATTCCCCCTATGAACTTGTTTATGGGAAAGAAGTCCTGCTCCCCATTGAGTTCCAAGTCAAAAGCTTCAAGATGGCAGTTCAGTTGGGGATGGATCTATCGGAAGCCCAAAAGCATATAATGGAGCAGTTGAATGAGCTAGATGAGATCAGACAAGAAGCAATCCTAAGAACTGATCTAGTTCAATATCAGAGAGCTAAGTGGCATGACAAATACATCAAAGAGAAAAATTTTCAAGAAGGAGACTGGGCGTTGCTATTTGATTCTAAGTTTAAAGACTTTAAAGGCAAATTTTAGACTCATTGGCTTGGGCCATATGAGATTGATAAAGTCTTTAGCAATGGAGCGGTAAGAATCAAGACCATTGATGAATCTCAAACTCCTCTTATTGTGAATGGCCACAGATTAAAGATCTATCATAAGCCAGTCTCAAAAGAGGAATTTGTCAAAATGTTTCAAGATAATTCTGCAATGGGGCTGCTGAAGAAGAATCCTTCTTCTCCACCAGCCTAGCCTTTGTTCTTTTCTATAAAAAAAATAAAAAATAAAAAATAAAAAAATATGTACAAGCCTGAAAACCAATCACTCATTGGCAGCCTTATACTGAAAATGTAGGGCGAAAATCAGGAATTCCTGACACCCTATATTTTCCAAAAAAAAAAAGATTCTCTCTCATTTTTCATTCCATTCCACCTCATCCTCATTCCACTCCATCTCATTTCCATTCCACATCACTTCATTTCAACTCCATTTCATTCATTTCATTCCATTAATAAATTTTTTTATGACCATTTTCCATCCAGTCAGTCATCGTTTATACATCTCATTCAGTTATAAGCTTGTTGGGTCAGTTTCCGCAGCTAAGGTCAGTTTCCACAGCTAAAGTCAGTTTCCGCAGTTGCTCACTGATTCTACAGCCAGTTGGGTTTCTGCAGCCACCACTCTGTTTTTCAAAAAAAAAAAAAAAATTACAGTCAGATGTTAGTTCAACAATCATGAAATCAAATGCAGGTATGGGGATATATTATGAAGACATAAGGCATTCAAAAGTACCAACAAGAAGCAACTGATTGAAGACTAAGGAAAAATGACAAGAATTCCAAGGTATTAACAAAACTTTATTTCAAATGGCATTCTAACACATTTTTGCATAGTTATTAAATCACGAGCTCAACTATATGCAATGATTAAACGAAATCGCCTCTATAACCATTTCATTCCATGCCATTCCTCCATAAGCCATGCATTTATTTTCCAACAGTCTTATGATTAAATTCTCGGATTTAGCTCAAGTTTGGAAATATTCTCACACTCCATTTGTCATTATGAATCGTGGTTGATTTGACTACGGCTTCTTTCAGCCACACAAAATCCACAGCCGTTTTATAAACTTTCTTGCGTCCATTCTACAACCACCCAATTTTAAAAACTGTCGGATGCACTTGCTCCCCCTACTGTTCTATTGACCTCATGGCTTCATTTCCACCGTGCTCACATAAGCCTTCACCCCATTTTGTTCTCTATTCTGCTTCATTCCGTGTACCTATTCTTTGATATCCGCTTACAGTTTTTGGTCTCCTTCATAAAACCTGACCATCTCTGCTAATTCAGATGAGTTTTAAAGAACAGAAGGAAGGATGGGACGGCTGTTGAGGGCAGAACCAGAGGGACCCAAATTTATTGAAGGATATCCGCAAGTGAAAGATATATTGAAGAAGGCCAGGTGGTTACGTTTTATCCAGAAATTCAAAGGCTACCATAGGGATATTACAAAGGCCTTTGCAAGGTCTTTTGACGGACTAGAGGTGGAAATTGGAGACCTAAAATTCATAGTAACTGAAGCGTCAATAGCAGCTGCCACAGAACTTCCCCAGGGAGGTGAACGCTGGTTTAAGAACAGGGGCATTGGTGATGAAGCTTGGAGAGTGATCTTACGTGACCCAGGTATGGATGTCACCATTTTCAAAAAGGGAATTCCTGTTCATGTTTTAAAAGAAGAATGGGCTAGCTTATTGTTAGTTATTCAAACATTTATCACCTGTGAGGGACGTATTGGAGCAATGTACATGTATCATGCACGTCTGTTAATGAATTTCCTAGACAACCAGATCCTTAATCTGCCATACTTCTTACTAAATAGTTTGAAAAAGATGTCTGTAGCCATCCAAAAGAATCTGGGGGACATAGAACCACATTTGTATCACCATGGTCTCATAAAACTCCTGATAGAAAAACAATTAAAGGAGAAAAAGGATACTTGGGAGCAATTTTTAATTAGAAATTTCTTTGAAGAACCCCAAGAAACCCCTGAAGGCAGTACATAAAAAAGAAGTAGAAGAAAGAGAACATATGATAAAACTCAAAGCCCTCCTACTAACACACTTGAGAGAAAAGAAACATTGTCTAAAAGGGGGAAGGAAAAGACTCCTACTAACACAGTTGAGAAAACTAGTAGGGAAGAAAGACTGCCTAAAAGGAGGAAGGAAGACACTGAGGGTAAAAAGCCAACAAAATCAAAGGAGAAAAGAAGAATTGAGGCTGTGCATCAAACCCCTTCCTCAGAAGAAGACCATCAAGTATTGTCTGAGAGATTGGTTCACCTTCAAGAATAGTTAGCTATGGCAAAAAAGAAAGGGAAAGGAAAACGGAAGGAAAAAGACAGTAGTCCGCAATATGTAAGAAGATGCAGCAGGCTTAAGGGAAAATGGAGAAAAACACAAACGAAAGGACCCCATTTTGTTGATTTGGGAGAAGGAACACCTTAACAAACTCCAGCTGGCAGTAGTCCACCTCATTCTCAGCCAAATGTTGAAACTAGTCCTCAAGGTGATGAAATGAGTCCTTTTCGACCAGAATTTGAAGTCAATTCTCCTCCACAGCATTTTTGGGACAGCCCCAGGAAAACGACACCTGAAATAGATCCAAAGCAACAATAGGTGTATGATTACATAGAATCCTTGGAAAGAACAACCATGGGTCCCAACACTTCATCCACTCAACCTCACATAGCACAAGAAGCCCTAGTCCAATCATTGAAACAAGAAATCTTTGAGTTGGAGGTTTTAAATCGACATATTAAAAATGAAAATGAAGCACTCAAAGAGTAGAGCAGACTGGACAAGATCATCCATGACAACACTATGCTACACCTGGGACTATGGCACAAAAAGAACAGAAAATTGAAAAAGAAATGCAAGAAGATAAGTAGAGCACTGATTAATCTTATTCAGATGCTTGATGAAGAAGCCCAGGATGTTAGCAGCACCAAGAAAGAGAGGAAGAGGGCTGGATGTACTGGCAGAAGCTTCAGAACATATGATTTGAAGGGGAGATAGTCCAAATTTTGTTTGCATGAGGACATGCAACACCTTCACAGTGGGGGTATGTTGAGTTCCAGAACTGCATCTTTCCTACACCATTTTCTAGCTTCTTCCCATTCATCTGAACATCCTAAGTCATCAGTATCATTGCATATTAGTTTTAAAAAGGGCACTTAAAGTGGTTTCTTGACTATGTGTTTGTGTTGCTATTTGAACTAGATTTTTGTTTATAAGCTGCGGAATCTTGTCACTTTCCGCAGCCAGCCCAAGTTTCCGTAGTTGTTTTTGTCAAAGTCTATATTGCAGGTGTCTTCAGGCGAATCGAGCCACATGAGCAAGTTGCAATCGACGTGGACATGGACCGAGTCCTATTGGCTCAGTCGAATTCATCAGAAGAGGCCATAGTCAACAGTGGGCAAAGCGGTGGTCAACTCAAGAGTCCTACGGTAATAACACTCTATTTTTCACCACGTGAAGCTTTGTGTGGTTGTTCCTAGATCTTGGGGGAAAATTTAACACCTGTGGACTACTCCATGAACCGGATCCAACAGCCACCTTCCAAAGATTGAATCCTCACGACAGCCATAGTGCTAAATCTCAGGACGTGGTTGTTTACATGTCTTGTATCAGCATAGAATGTAGGAAACCAGTTATGTCATCCTCTGTTATAAATAGTGCGTTCTCATACGCATATAGGGAGCTTTTTGGTAATGTAATTATGACTGTAAAGGAACCACTGTGCCGTAACTTTATCACTATGTTATGACTGTATTTTAATACATGAGAAGACTCTGCTTTTGAGCTCAATTAGTGGTTGATCGTTGATTGTCTGAGGATTGTGCACAGTGCCCCTGCACAGGCTGAGGTCTTGTTTATTACTATAGAGTTTCATGCTTTATTTCTTTATGTTCTTATGCCATAATCATTCACTTGTATATATATCAAATTTCTTATGGTATTAATGTTTGATAGCTGTCCATAGCTTTTCACATTTTATATATTGTTAACTGATCAGTGCTTTTGTTTCAGATTACAATAGGCAGCCTGAGCATTTGCACATAGTTTTCTAATGACTAATGACATGGAATTATTCTTGTCCTTCTGCTGAATTTCATTTCCTTTAGTTTTTAGTTCCAGCACTGTGTTATTTATTTCAGTTTTGCTCATTTACTCTTCTGCAAGATAGATATTAAATTACTCATGTCATTTTCAGTTACCTCCTAAAGCCAAAGCAGGTCAAATGGTGAGGGATTGAAGTATGAATGCATAGTTTGATATTAGTTTATTTTTCTGCAAGTTAGTTATTGAATTGCTCATGTCATTCTCAGTTACCTCTTAAAGCCAGAGCAAGTCAAATGGTGAGGGGTCAGAATATGAGTTGATGTAATGTGATTTTAGTTTACTTTTCTTGCAATTCTTGGATTTCTTTGAGTTTATCTTTTCTTATATTTTCATGGCGGCAAGGATAATGGGTTTCATGGTCACTACCTCACTATTGTTTAATTAGAATAGTGGCACATTTTCACTCTCTTTTCAGGAATTAGTTTCATCATCGTATGTTTTTAAAAAAGTTTGAAGTTTTGAAAATCATTTTAAAAGACATCATTGCCTTGAACATTTATATCATACTTGTCTTTTATAATTTCCATCTCACATTAGGGAATTAACAAAAATAAACCCAAAACAAAACATAAACTCAAAAACAACAAAAAATAAGAAATAGGTTATCTTGCACATATAGTGCACTGCACTTCAACAATTTACGACTCCTGGATTGAAAATTAATACAAAAATTTAGGACACTCTAAATTGACCAAACAACTGTGACAGCCAAAGTGTAATTTTCTTGGCAAAGAACCCCACATATCATTCAAAGACAAAGCACATTGATGTTCAATATCACTTTGTGAAGGATATGATAGAAGACAAAAGGGTGTTGCTGGTAAAGGTGGAAACTTTGAAGAATATTGTAGATGCATTGACAAAATCTGTGAGCTCTAAGAAGTTCTCTTGATGTAGAGAGACAATGGGCATTTCAAGGCTGGAAAAATGACTAAACTCTCTTGTGGCCCCCTGTGGAAAGCAAACAACAAGTGGGAGAATTTTCGGTTGTGTTATATTCTTTCCACGACTAGCCCACGTAGTTAATCGGGGGGTTAGAGGGGGGTGGAACCCCCCTTCGTTGTGCTGATTGTGTAGCGGGGGGGGGTTACAGGGGGTTTGAGGCATACCTGTAACCCCATTTTATGGGGTCTAGGGCAGTGCCCCGGAAAATTTTGGTTTTGGACCCTATGTTAGGTTGGGCAGACCCACCTATGATTTTGTGCATGATTTTTGCACATGTTTTTGGACGTGATGGTTTTCGGTCCATGGTATTGGACATGATGGTTTTCGATCCATGGTATTGGATGCGATGGTTTTCATTCCATGGTATTGGATGCTTCAACATGTATAAATATGTATTATAAAATTGAAAGGAACATAATGAAAAATCAAGCAAGTAGTCCTGGTTTTGGGATCTAGAGGAAATGTCTATGTATATGTGTTTTATGTGTTATGCTCTTGCATTGTTTATTTTCTGTGTTTTAGAATTCGTATGCAGGTAATTTCTATATGGGGTTAAAACCTATAGTAGACCCACGTAAAATCTATAGTACTGTTGAAGAATGAAAATTGCAAGCCATATCTCTCTCAATATTCTGGAGGTTTCTTATTAAAATAAAACTCCTTCCAGATAAAAAAACTACATGCAACTAGGGCTCCACCCCCTACTTCATTGACAAATAGTCATTGAGAGGAAGAAGTGTTTCCAAAGGTGTAAGGGTAACATAGAGATTAGATAGATCATCAATGATCTAGATCTCTAAGCACCACGAAATTGTATCCAATATAAGCTAATCGGTTAGCTTCACTAATTCTTTAGTGTTATGAATTTTCTTGAATTGCTCTATAATTTGGTCATTTTCTATTGTCAAAGGATAAGGAGGCCACTTGGAAATTGTCTTTACTTGTGGTAGGGCTCTCTCCAAACCTGCTATAGTGTGGTGAATTTTCTTAAAATGATTTTCTCTATAGTTTGGTCATTTTCTGTTGTCATAGGATAAGGAAGTTGCTTTCAAACTGTCTTTACTTATGGTAGGGTAACATAATTCCAATGATATGAGCTCTATGCCCTAGTAAAGACATAACCCATTAGGTTGAGTGTTGGTATTTTCCCTGATGATTGGAAGTTGGATTACTATTACAATTGAAATGGTGTTTGATTTGAGGATGACAAACAGAGCTATCAAAATAGGGTCATGATTTAATGAATCATTCTAACATATAGTTGTTGTCAATTGAGATATAGGAGTGCGGTGAGAGAGCATGAAAGAATGGATGGTTGAATATGTTCATATTCGCATAAGGTTGATTAAGTCATACGATAAATATTTTTTCTGATTCAGCCTTGATTTAGTTCAATTTTGTTTTAGTTTAGTGAAGCCGTGAAAATTTTGAAAAGGACCAGTTCAATTTAGTTTAGTGAAACATTGAAAAAATAAAACAAACCATAGCTATCTTGTCAAAGTATGAGCAATATGGGCAACATTTTCATAACTAGTTAGTTACTTGTACAATAAGAATAGGTTACTTATGCTTCTTTTCATTGTGAAGTTGAGAAGCTATGGACCAGGAGTTGTGGAAGTTCATAGAATATATATATATATAATCTATATATATATATATCTAATATATATATATATATATATATATATATATATATATATATATATATGTATGTATGTATGTATGTGCAAAGTCAAATCTTGTTTTTTACAGAGTGAATTTAAAACCACTACATTTTTGTCATCAAAATTTGCATTCAATCATACATTAACATGCCCTATTTTCAGTTGGAGGTATCCTCCATACTTGTTCCCCAACAATCTCCTTTGATCCACATAAAACAAAAACAATTTGAATAGAAACAGGGATCCTAGTGTTTAGTTATGGATCTGTTCTGCTTGACATTTCGTAGATCTTACTGTTATGGATTGGCTTGTCACTTCCTTGGAGTGTTCCCCCGATTTGGGCTTGTCACTTGCTTTGACTGTTCTCCCAGATTTCCCTCACCGATGGAAACATCAGAGTGAACTATGACAAAATGCAGAATAATCACAAGCACAGTATGAAACCCCAAAACCATAAGCTGAAGGGGAGAACCACAACCACAGGTCGAAGCCCCAAAACCCGAAAATGAAAAATTATAGAAGAAAAAAGAAGTTATGTCACTATTGGGTGTAGTATAGGGTCTATAAATGTACCAACATTTAATTTTTCAAGCCGGAAAGTTCATGAACTTCGAGATGCGACACTGCAAATGCTAGAGAGAGCCCCTGACAACCTACAAAATAAATGCTATTCTATCTTGCGTATTAATGTCATCAATAAATGAAATCCTACACTAAAAGAGAATTCAAGAAAACACCAATCCAAATAATTAAATCATGTGGGAAATAAAAGGCAATTAACAATGTGAAAGGAAACTCTAATTATGAACAACCAGAAGGGAAATCAAAACTAGAAATCAAGCAGTGCCGACATAATAACAAAAAGACTATAAATAATAGAATAAATTCAAAAGAAATTCAAAGCCATTCTACTTGCACTAATTCTGCCTGTACTAATTTTGTGTAAAGTTAATCCAGGAAATTTAATGTGTAAATAAACTTATGAAGGAAATTAAATATATATGAATCTCTCCTTCCTTGTCCCTAAAAATAAATCATGGAGAACTATCCAGAAGTTTAATGGAAAGTAAATATTATTGTTTTCAATGTGACGCAATTTGCTTTCATTAATATTGGCTCTACAACATACAAGTAATATATGGTTTTTGTAAGCATTGCTTAAATGAATATGTTAGTACCTCAAAACCATAATCACTCACATCGTTTTCATGTTCTCAAATATAGATTAATGATAGCTCATCAACACATAAGCGGATCTTGTAAATAAGAACAAATCAAGAGACACAATTTGATATGAAGAAAATCCCAAGTGTAAGCACAAATCTCAAGTATAGGAATAATTTCTTAATGCATCAAATCAATGAAATTTGGAGCTGAAAGGAAAATGTTACAGCAAATTAAATAACATTGACTTGAAGAAGGTAAAAAGACTAAAAGTGTTACACAGTAAATAATAATCTAAATGCTAATTAGTTTAGGAACCGTAGAGCAGTGTCGAGCTGGTTTGGCGGACAACCTAGCCAGCTCACACCCTCACTTACCTGGTTCACACAGTAATCGGAATAATTAGATGAAATAAATGAATAGACAAAGCATGGATAAAAATTGCTTCAATTAATTCCTAAAAAAACACAGTTTACATCAATCAGACATTAGCTTAACTCCAGAAAACAGGAGAAGCACTTGACAACTTCAATCCGTGTGCTGCTACATCAAGAAAGCTTCTCTTCCCTTCTGCACTCCCTTCAGTCCCTGTGCCTATCTCTCAAGCTCTCTTGATTGATTCCTGACTAAAAACTAACTCCTTGTCGCTCCACGCAATCTATTATATATGCATCATATTATAATCTGGACTTTCAATTAGCCAATTAAAAAAATACAAGAGGTAGATCATCGATCATAAAAAATTTTCCATGAATAAAGTTGGTTGCAACTAAATGTCGAAATAGGGATGATTATGGCGAATCGTTCCTCTTTTCCTGGAATGGTGCTATTGCTGGACTCCACGTAGGATGGGCGTAACGCTGTCTCATCACAACTTTGCATAACCTATAGTCATTCCCGCGATCCATGATTCCACTAGGTGTAACACTATGCCCAATGACAAATCTAATTAAAATTCCCTTTTCCTGCTCAAGCTAACTGATTCTCATCCCTCGTGGCATCCAAGTTTCTCATACAAAGTCTTGTCAATTTCTGCTACTGAAAGCTATGTTGATTCCAATCACGACAGAACCCTTTGGTTTCTCACTAGAAGCTTCTTCAGAAGGGTTTTCAAGAGTAGGAAAACCTTCAAGGTTTTTATCTTATGCAGCTCGAGAAGCAACCACGCCAATTCAAACTAGCCAGCGTCCACCATTTGAACCAAAGATAGACCCTTGGTGAATATTGCAGCCTCTGGAAGATTTAACCATGGATTGGCATCTTCTGTGGCCTTTCTCTCAGCAACTGTCGTAGCCTAATCCCCACAAATACACCTGAGGATGGTGATGCTAATATTGGTGAAATGCTTTCAATGGAGGCAGCTTCTTGAAGCATATAAGCCACCACATCATCAGTGTGGCTGCTTGTTCGAGGTTTATATGTGTCTTAGACACTTCACTCATAATATCCCTCTCTATAGCAAGCTTCTATTTTCGTTCACAACCATCTTAGGACAATTGTAGTTCCTGATCTATTTTTGTTGTGTGACTATGGTCATTTGCTTTAGGCATTCTCCACATCTTGCTAGTGAAGAGAAATCCTTGAGGTCCACAACGAACACCTCCTCATTTATTCCAATTTTCTTGGGTGAAATTTTGAGCTGATAGACAAGGCCGATCTTCTTTTTGAGGTCTTGGATAGCATCTGTGGCAAGGTGTTTCTTTGCCTGCTCCAACACAATACCTGACTTGAGATTCAAACATGCACCCAATCTCTCCTCAGATTCCACCATCTCGACCGATCAAAGCTCAACAAACTCCAGAGAAAACATAAACCAGAGGATCATAACTCATTTTGATGAGACCATTCCACATTTTTCCAAATCCATGGGCTTCTTGATAATCTCAAAATACTTGTCAATGCCAAGCCAAACCACTGAACTCACTGGCTTGTTGAAAGGCCAACTGCTAGGATGGTTCATTAGGGATTGTGATAGAAAAGTGCACATTATTCTTATGGAGGGAATAAATGTTTTGATACAATATGCTCCATAGAAAGCCAAGGAACAAAATCATATAAGTCAATAACTGATACAATTCGATCCCCACGAATGGAGGGTTTGAGTACAGGCACAAATTTAAGCATGATTTCATTAGTGTAAGAGTTTGCATGTGGCTAACAAAATACCATTGCCTTCATGAATAGAGCATAAGACCAGGTTTGAGTTCAGAATAATGCAGGAAGCCACTGTAACTAGTAGAGGAATCCTAATTGGTGTAGGAATGTAAATTTAATGGTGCAGGCAAGTCCCAAAGTATAATCAAACTGGTTTTAATCTTGGAACATACAAAATTTAATTAAACTCTCATTAATGCTATTCTAATCTTGTTAAAACAAAGAAGTAACAAATACTCTTTGAAAATAATCATTTAGCCAATCACTAGCATGAGAGAAATAAATAAAAATAAGACAAAACTGAGACCCCCCATGTTGACCATCTTGCATGTCCTCATGCGAGGAAATCGGTAGTGTTACTTCCTTGCAAAAAAAATAAATTAGAAACATTTATAGGCAATCAAAATGATGTTCCTGAAATTTTTCATGATCACATTTCCCACACTAGATAAAGCTTGCTCTAAAACAGAGTGTCTATTGGACTCTCTATTTGCTTACACTGATTTCAAGAAAACCTAAAACGAAAACTGCCATAAAAACTAAATTGCACGGATGGTGTTATTACTTGAATAAAATAGCCAACTTTTAAAATTTCCAAAAGAATATCTCAGAGGCATCCCTTATCAGAAGTTACACTTTAAAATCGTCATTGTAAATATGAGTGACATGATTTAAAATCCATGGTGTTAAAAGTATACATATTAATACCTTCCCACAATGACCATTTTACCATTATCCATGTATAGTTGAAGCTCCTCTTATCTGGGCACAGTGAATTACCTGCATTAAGGGTCCCACATCCATAGAAATCATTCCAAAAAGGTAGAACTCCAAGGTATAACAATAGAAGGATTTTAAATCCATTCTCAAAGAGATTGATAATGAGTTCAAGGAAAGAAAAAACAACCAGGTAAATTATAGTGTAGAGTTAACTTTAGTACCACAGGCATGGTCTTGCTGCCAGCAGGCGTCTATAGCCTTGACAGGGCTACCTTTTTACCTTATGAAATGATTTTGTCCCACCTATTAGATATAGATTCAGAGTCGTTTAAGAAGATTTTACTTTTTCTCTTTTTAGAAGTTAAATGAAGGCCATTGTCTTGGTTTGGTAACCAACTATTGATAGTGCCATTCACGTGAACTAACAAGAATGAACAAATGGGCTTGTGATGAGACCTCTCCTCTTCTAGTTTTTCCATTGAAAGCCATTACCTTGACTTGGTGACCAGTGTGGTAATGTCATTCTCGTTAAGACCCATGATCATACTAGGTCGGCTCACAATGAGACCTCCTATCCCTCAATTAATTAGTTTATGTTTTTAGAAACAACTCTGATTATGATTAACCTCATATGGGTTACTTAATAGGTGGGGAAGCAAATCTACTCCTTATGAGTGTAGGATGGCGTGAAAAGTTTTTGATTACTATTCTTTACTGGTTAGTCATGCTACCCTAAGAACTTATTTAAAAAAACATCTTGGATAATGACCAAAAATATTCCTTGAGTTGATCATGTCAGGGTTCTTTCTAAAATATTATTAGAGTTTTGTAGGCGTCGTCCACCTAGGAGGTTTTTCATCAGTCCCTTTGAAGAGGAACTTGAAAATATTTTCTGGATGATAGTTTGTTAGAATATGAAAAAGTACTACATGTAACTTATAACAATACTTCAATGACATATTGATCAATAATCAAATTCACTTTAAAATATGAGGTATTAAGTGTAAATTTGTTCTGACAAGTCTTACCATGAGAGTACATGATACTAGAAATTTTAAAAAGTTGTGCTTTTAGGAAATCACAAATTCAAGAGTGTTGTTATGCATCTTTATCCATTACTCTCCTATTATTCTACCCTATTCTTAAAGAAATAAATATCACCTTTAAGTGAAGGCATACTTCCAATGAAGCTATATGCGTAACAAAATGTTGATTATACTCACACCTGGTTTTAAAGAATAGACTTCAAGACATACCAAAGCGTGAGAAACCAATTTATTCAAATGACATGGTACCAAGAGTTTCCGAATGATGAGGAAATAAGGTGGCTGGATGAGTGCTCGAAACCTGGATTCAATGGAATCCACATACGTATGATTCTCCAACTGATGCAAGTCTTCCACAATTTGATAGTCACTCTCCTGGAGGCACAAAGAATCTGGTGAAAGACAAAAGACAAATCCCTCAAGTTTAGTCTCAAGTATTTGATTTTCAAATCGATAAGAATGGTTGAGGGAGATTATAGGGTTTTGAGTTTCAACAAACTTTTCAGAACAATTTCCAATGAAATATTGCTCCTCTGGTGGTCTTTGAATGATAACTTCCTGGGGTGAATATTCTATGGTAATGGGGGAAGTTTCCAAATTCATTCCCTTTCCAAACATGGAAGATGTAGCATTTTATTTAATGGGAAGAATAGGTGTTTGAAACTGTTGTGCAACCTGATGGTTTAGATTAGGGTTTAGGATATGCTTTGGGATAGGGTTTTGGTTTTGATTGGAGTTAGGTTTTGAACTAGGGTATGGATTAGGGTATGGACTACGGTTAGGGTTAGGACTAGGGTATAGATTACGGTTATGGTATGGATTAGGGTTAGTTCTAGAGTATTGAATAGGACTAGGGTATGGATTAGGGGATGAATGAGAGCTAGGGTATGGGTAAAGATAAGGAGTAGGGTAAGGATTAGGATAAAGGGTAAGGTATGGATTGAGGCTAGGGTAAGGTTGCACATGCGGTTGGGACCATGGAGGAGGATAACTTAATGGTGCATTGGTAAGAAATTGTGGCTGTTGTTGGTGCTCATATGATTGAATTTGCATGGGAGATTTCCCTAATTTGAGGCCATGGTGATATCTGGCTCGAGGATGCACCAAGGAGAGGGCCACTGTGACCATGAAGTAGGATATTTGATTGGAGGAGGATTAAAAGTTTTCCATGAAACTGCAGGATTATAAACATGTTGAGGAACCTGCTCAGGATAATAAACATTATTCCAAGTATCAAATGGTGATGGGTTTTGAGTTATACTTGGTAGTCAATTTGATTCCTTACTTTATTTCCTAAGTATCCACAGTAATCTTGGTAGTGCTAGGCAATGTTCCATTAGATGATCCTCTTCACAAATTTTTCAAATTTTCAGGCTACTAAGTGGACACTTTCCAAGGAGGTGTTTCTTTTTACAATTGGTGCAAAAGATAAGTGGTGGGTTTTCATCCTGCTCCCACTCTTCCTGCAAATCATCCATTTTTGAAATCAAAGATTTAATAATATCAATTTTATGTTTAATCAAAATATTAAATTTCTCAATTGTTAATTCTTCATCGGATGAATTGTATGTCTCTATAGCAGCATAAAAATTCCTCATTAGTGATTCCTCAAAATACCATTTCCCTATTTTAACAAGCCAAACTAGTACATTTGTTAGCACATGAATGGTGTGTGTCTATATATATATTATATATATATATATATATATATATATATATATATATATATATATATATATATATATATATATATATATATATATCTAGGGTGGGGGAGTTATTACAACATTCATAGAAAATGAGAAACCTTAAAGCAACAGTGCAAGAAAGAAATAAATTCAAAGAACATAAAATTGCAAGAGAAACTAGGTGAAGGAAAAAATAAACGTGGTAGATCACCAAGGTCAATCCCCTGAGAACCTCCCCGGCAATGATGCAAAAATGTTGGGTGCAGTATAGGGTCTATAAATGTACCAACATTTAATTTGTCAATCTGGAAAGTTCTTGAACTTCGAGACCCAGCATTGGAAATGCCAGAGAAAGCCCCTAGTAACTAACAAAATAAATGTTAGTCTATATTGCATATTAATCTCATCAATAAATGAAATCCTGCACTAAAATAGAATTCAAGAAAACACAAATCCAAACAATTAAATCATGTGGGAAATAAAAGGAAATTAACAATGTGAAAGGAAACTCTAATTACGAGCAACCAGCAGGGAAATCAGAACTAGAAATAAAGCAGTGCCAAAATAATAACAAAAAGACTGTAAATGATGGAATAAATTCAAAAGAAATTCAAAACCATTTTCCTTGCACTAATTCTACCCGCACTAATTCTGCCTGTACTAGTTCTATGTAAAGTTAATAAAGGAAATTTGTGTAAATACACTTATGAAGGAAATTAAATTAATATGGATCTAACCTTCCCTGTCCTTGAAAATAAATCATGGATAATTGTCCAAAACGTTTAATGGACAGTAAATATTAATGTTTTCAACATGACGCAATTTTCTTTCATTAATATTGGCTCTGCGGCATACAACTAATAAATGGCTTTTGTAAGCATAGTTTAATGAATATGTTAGTACCTCAAAAGCATAATCACTCACATCATTTTCATGTTCTGAAATATAGATTAATGACAACTCATCAATGCATAAACGGATCTTGTAAATAAGAACAACTCGAGAGACACAATTTGATATGAAGAAATATCCCAAGTGTAAGCACAAATCTCAAGTACAGGAATAATTTCTTAATGCAACAAATCAATGAAATTTGGAGTTGAAAGGAAAACATTACAATAAATTAAATAACATTGATTTGAAGAAGGAAAAGAGACTGAAAGTCTTACACAGTATATAATAATCTAAATGCTAATTAGTTTAAGAACTGTAGAGTGGTGTCAAGCTGGTCTAGCGGCCAACCCAGCTAGATCACACCCTTGCTTAACCTGATTCACACAGTAATTAGAATCATTATATGCAATAACTGAATAGACAAAGCATAGATAAAAATTTCTTCAATTAATTCCTAAAAAAACACAACCTTTTATATCAATAAGACATCAGCTTAACTCCAACAAATAGGAGAAGTGATCCACAAATAGAATCCGCGTGTTGCTACATCGGGACACCTTCTCCTCCCTTCTATGCTTCCTTTAGTCCCTATGCCTATCTCTCAAGCTCTCTTGATCGATTCCTGACTAAAAACTAACTCCTTTCCACTCCAGGCAATTTATTATATATGCATCATATTACAATCTGGACTTTTAATTAGCCTATTAAAAAAAAACAATAGGAAGATCATCGATCATAACAATTTGCTGTGAATAAAATTGGTTTGCAACTGAATGTTGAAATAGGGATGATTCTGGCGAATCGTTCCTCTATTCCTAGAACGGTGTTATTTACGGACTCCACGTAGGATGGGAGCAACACTGTCTCATCACAACTTGGCATAACCTGTAGTCATTCCTACGATCCAAGATTCCACCAGGTGTAGCACTGCACCCAATGACAAATATACTTACAATTCCCTCTTCCTTCTCAAGATGACTGAGTCTCATCCCTCGTGGCATCCTAGTTTGTCGTAAAACGTCCTGTCGTTTTCTGCTACTGAAAGCTATGTTGATTCCAATCACGATAGAAACCTTCGATTTCTCCCTGAAAGCTTCTTTAGAAGGGTTTTCAAGGGCAGGAAAACCTTCAAGGTTTTTATCTTGTGTAGCTCGACAAGCAACCCCACAAATTCAAACCAGCCAGTGTCCACCATTTGAATAATTGAAGATAGACCCTCGGTGAGTGTTGCAACCTCTGGAAGATTTAACCATGGATTGACATCTTTTGTGGCCTTGCTCTCAGCAACTACCGTAGCCCAATCCCCACGAATACACTTGAGGATGGTGATGCTAATATCAGTGTGACACTTTTCAATGGAGGTGGTTGTTCGAAGCATCTGAGCCACCACATCATCAGTGTGGCTGCTTGTTCGAGGTTTATATGTTCTTAGACACTTCACCCATAATATTCCTCTCTATAGCAAGATTCTATTTTCATGAAAAACCATCTTGGGATAGTTGTAGTTCCCTATCTTGACGTCTTTTTATTGTTGTTGTGTGACTATGGTCATTTTCTTCAGGCGTTCTCCACATCCTTCCAGTGGAGAGAAATCCTTGAGGTCCACAATGAACACCTCCTCATCTATTCCAATTTTCTTGGGTGAAATGTTGAGCTGATAGACAAGGTTGATCTTCTTTTTGAGGTCTTGGGCAACATCTATAGCAAGGTGTTTCTTTTCCTACTCCAACACAATAGCTGACTTGAGATTCAAACTTGTGCCCAAACTCTCCTCAGATTCCCCCATCTTGATCGATCAAAGCTCATCAAAATGAACAGAACACATAATGCAGAGGATCACAACTAATTTTGATGAGACCATTCCGCATTTTTCCAAATCCATGGGCTTCTTGATAATCTCAAAATACTTGTCAATGGCAAGCCAAACCTCTGAACTCACTGTCTTGTTCAATGGCCAAAAACTGGGATGGTTCATTAGGGATTGTGATAGAGAAGCACACACTATTCTTATGGAGGGAATAAATGTTTTGATACCATATGCGCCATAGCAAGCCAAGGAACAAAATCATATAAGTCAGCAACTGATACAATTTGATCCCCATGAATGGAGGGTTCGAGTACAGACACAACTTCAAACACGATGACATCAGTGTAAGGGTTTGCATACTGCCAAAAAAATACCATTGCCTTCATGAACAGAGTATAAGACTAGGTTTGAGTTTAGCATAGTACAGGAAGCCACTGTAACTAGTGCATGAATGTAAATGCATTGGTGCAGGCAAGTCCCAAAGTATAATCAAACTAGTTTTAATCCTGCATCATACAAAATTTAATTAAACTATCATTAATGCTATTTTAGTCCAGTTAAAACAAGGAAGTAACAAATACTCGTCGAAAATAATCATTTAGCCAATCGACAGCATGAGAGAAATAAATAAAAATAAGACAAAACTGAGACCCAACAATCACATTTAAATTTACAATTGTAGGAAGGAAGACAAAAATGAATCCATCCTATTGGCTGGGGTGAACATTGTCTTCTCACCCCACACACACACACACACACACACACACACACACGCACACACGCACACACACACACACACACACACACACACACACACGCACATGCACACGCACACGCACACACACACGCACACGCACACGCACACATGTGCGCACACATGCACACACACACATATAATTTGTTCCCAATTTATAAACTTTACATTATATCATATACTTATGAAATTTTTAAGAAAAATATTTTTAAATACTTACATATTAATATCTAACAAATGTAACTACATAATAATGGGGAGTTTGACCATCAATCCAGAAAATTTTATAATGTAATGTATTATAATTTTTTTTTAAATATTTAAAAGTATTTTATGAATGTAATGACATTAGTACAAATTGATCTCATATGTCTAAGAGAAGGAATGAGATTAGTTTTCATCAGCTTTCAATACTATCCATGGTGTTGAAACTAACTATTCTATGATCAAGCTGCTTAAATGTTTGATTAGGGATTTAAGCTCAAAATTTTTTGATAGATCGTAAGTAATGACATCGTACGTATCCACATTAGTATTAACTTTATTATAGTTGTCAAAGGTAGGTTATATAGTTTTTGGTTTGGTAAAAAAAACTTATGTCTTTTAATTAGTTCTAAAACTTTTGAGAAAATTTTATAAAATTTTTGGAAAAAATAATTATTAATTTGATTATTTTTTCAATTTCTTAAAATATAAATTGTTTTTTTTCCAATTGGCTCATCTATAATGAATGACTAATTCTATGGGCTTTTAAATTGAGTTGTGAGAGATGAAAAATATATTAAAATATAAAAAATCTTTAAAAATTGTATATTTTCCAATTGTACTTATTTAGCTGGAGTTGTTATTACACTGTACCATGGGTTAATGCAGTGTACCATACTTTGTATGATTATATCCTCCACTTACGCCACTTAAAAAAATATATCTATACGCGGAATAATGTGCTCTTTATTCCTAATTCATGCTTCATATTTGATATCTTCGAATTGTATCTTAGAAACTTTGTATTGTTTTTTATAGTGTAGGTACTAAATTTAATTTATTTAAAGTTTTCACATTTTGCAATTAAATCTACACTTTTCTCAAAGGTTCCCATTGAATGTAGGGCAATCTCTAATTTTTAGCTCTAAATTCGATGTATTTTTAGTATTTCTGAGTACTTAAATTTTAGTATTTAATGTTGTTATTAGCTTACAATATTTATCATTTTCCATTAAATTCTCTACTTTTCTCAAAGCTCCCTTTCCTTGAGCTTGAATATGTGTTGGCTTAATGGGTCCTGACCTAGGTTTGGAGTTAATTGCGCCAAACAAAACACTACACTATTGGCCCTTTCCGTATCAACCCGTGTAGTGTGGGCTGAAGTCTCACCTGAAGCAGTATGGGGGGATGATGGAACCAAGTTTCTGCATCCAGAGATCAGTGTGATGTCTTTTATTGACCTAGATTTGCCTTCACACAGATCTATAAGCCCCTAGGGCTCGGTACTGCAACTTCCTTTAAATGCCTCTAGACCTTCACAAAGGTCTACGATAGGTCTTTGTGGAACCTTAACAGATGAATCATCTACTTACGCACACCATAAACTAACCCTAGATCTAAGCTCGAACAAATCTACTTAAGTCTTTAATAAACATAGCAAAAAGTATTATAATCTTCGTGAAAGTAATTAACATGCATTGCATACGATTAGTAAGACTTATCCCATATAGTGTCGCATCAATAGATCATTATTTCATAAAGGAATTATTCCATCATAGATAAACACAAATATTTTTCAACAGTTCTTCTTTATTAATCTTCAATATGAGGTTACAGACTCAAAACTGCCCTATGCACTCAACTACAGGGTTCCGTGCACTTAGTTGCAGACTCTACTCTAGGCCTCTGTGCACTGAGATGCAGAGCCTTTTTCCTTCTATATACCCATTGCTTACTTTCCCTTTTTCATCCCTCAGACATAGACACACCTTAGACTCTCTAAGACACACCTATTTATAGATTTTTACATACAATCCCATGGTTTTCTGAGCATGGGTGGATCTCAAAACTAACTCAAATTTACATAGACAAGGGGTTAAAACCCCTTTTACTCCTAATTACCTTCGTGCTCTGCATCCACAAATATAGGAGACTTTACATATTTTTACCAAAATTTACATCAAAGCTTGGGTTTTTAACCCCAAAGCTAACCCAGGGGACCCCATCCGAATAGACCCCCAACACAAAGGTCATGACTCACCCTTGAGTCACTCAGATGGTGTTGCAATCTTGCTGCGAAGATCCGCCAACTCCACCTGCAAGACTGCAACCTCGACAACACTCTATGTAGTTGCCTGCTTGACCTCTTCTACAAGCTACTTTGTAGATGGTCCTTCCGCGGCTAGCTTCATCATTTGATGTGTTTGTTGCAAGCCCATCAGCTTCTCTTAAATGTTGGTTGTGACTTGGTAGGCTTCTTCTAACCAAGGCCCCAACCTGGCCTTAAGCACGACCTCCTTCTTCTTAGTTGCTTCTACCCATGCGAGGAGTTTCTTCCCCTCTTGAAACTTTGTGAGGCACTGCACTGAAGCAATTGAGCGCGCCATCACCCTGACCTCATCATACTGCTTCTGTAACTTGTGAACATTTATGTTCAGAATCTATAGGTTTGGATCTTCCTCTAAATTCATCACCAATTCCATTGCCTACTCAAATAAGGTTGAGCAGTGAGAGACTGTAGCATCCTGTTACACAAAAATATCGTCACCTTGATTATTTGCAGTCGATGTAGGCCTATCATCACCTATACCAGCTTCCTAAGCAAGTCTTAAACCTCAGCTC
>APFE031279443.1:139568-239770 GCA_000404065.3 Pinus taeda | reverse complement strand
TGGGTTGTAATCCTCTCTTCTACTATTAATAAAGTTATTTGAGTTTTCCTCCATATACTTGTGTATTTGTGAATCTTGCTATTTGTGAATGCAATTGTATGGTTAATCTATTTCTGATTTTGCATTGTTTATGGTATTATAGATCTCTATGCTTTGATGGTGTTTTGTTGCTTTGCCTCTATAGGTATTCTCTAAAGCGAGACAAGTAAGAAAGGAGTGGCAAGCTCTATAAAGGAAGAGAGGAAATAAGAATGGAGCCAAGAGAAAGATTCAGGTTGGTTCTCTCTGCTTGTCTCTTATCTATCATACATAAAGGAAATCACAAGTTACTTTGATTGTTTGTTTATAAGATAGCTATCCTTTCTTAGTGGGACTAGCAGATCTAAAAGACACTAGTTTTCCCAGAAACAAAATGGCGACTCTACTGGGGACACGATTAGTTTGTTTGTTTGTTATTGTTGTTTGCTTTATAAGCTACAGACGGAGCCTGAAGTTAAGCCAGCTAGCCTTCGAACTGCACTTGCTATGCAAGTGCAAAGTAAATCAACGATGCTTCAATCAATCTCTGGGTTGGTTTATGAACTGAACATCTGACTTGCAAACATCCTAAATTCCCTTGTGGTAGCTCAATAACCTCATAAGATCATACCCCTATACTTTGTTGTTACTGCCCATCATAGCTCAGCCTAAATCACTGAACTTAGCTGCAAATTTTGAGCAAAAACCAAGCTCAATTTCATTCCCTGGTCCATCTCACTGTCTGTAACTGGCAGCCTGGATGCATCACACCTCCTATGTGTTGCAGGTAAGATGCATCCATGTTTCCTTTAAGGACAGCTGCAATGATTGAATCATATTGTTTCCTTCTCTGGAATTTGGTTTTTTCTTCTTTGTTTTCAGCTCTATTTAGTAGTTTTGCTGCTTATGATTAGTATATCATTGTTGAAGCCTCCTTCCTTCACATTATTCAGCCTCCATTGATCAATATTTGTGAATTTTTTAACGTATTTTTCAGTATTTATAATCCTCCTTTGTCAAGAATAGCTTAATCGAGCTATCGTCTTTTCATTCAAAAGTGTCGTAACTGTCATTTTGAGTCAAGAAGAAGAGTGTCGTAAAGTCTTCCTCTTCTAGATAGTTGATTGTACTTTTGTTATTGTATTTGATTTGAATTGTTGATATTTGAAGTGTCAAAAGCAGTTTTTCATTCAAAATTGAAATTGGTGTTCTAGTCTTCCTTTCATTTTGAAAATAAATTGTTGAAGTGTCGCTTTGAAGAAAATATTTCAGATCTGTACTTAGTTTTCCTTTTTGGCACTCTCACATTAAGGAAGCGGAAAAACAAATACATGCATGTGCATTTGCATTTAGACTGCATGCGGAAAATGATTTAGGAAAAGTGCATTTAGTGTGTGCTCTCTGCTCTCTATTGAAAGAATCGTACTCTTCTTTCCTTAGTAGCTATGATTTTCATTGCTAAAAGAAAACAAACAACTGTTTATCATTTTAGATTGCATATTTAGGAATTTTACATCTACATCACACGGTGAACCTTGAAAGACAAACTTCTAAAAAATATCAACTCTAAAATAAACCTCAATGAACATAAAAACTCTTTGGAACCTAATGCACAACATCTAGAAGTCTAGGCTAGAGACGTATTCTTGCGTCGTAAAACCTAGTAACTATCATTTTCATCAAAGGTTGGGTGATTCCTCCTCTTTGATACAACAAGTGCCAGTATAGACTTGTGCTCCTTCGTTGATCTTAGGTTGAGGTAATGGAGTCCACCAATCAAGGATTTCCCCTTGGGGGGAATCATAGTCCTTTCTCCTCTTCGAGAGATATTGGTGCTTCATATATGACTACATTGTCCCTTCCAGGAATCACAATTGGCCTGCTGGTATGGCTATTCTCAACCTTTTTCATTCAAAACACCGTAATTCCTCAGCAATTCAAATCAGAAACTAGATGATATTGGAGTTTCTCCCTCACCTTCTACCTCGTTTGTTTCTCCCTCTCCTTCTTCCTCTTCACTTGGTGAAACAAGTGATACTAAAAACCAAGTAACTGAGAAGAAGAAGAAAGGGAAGGAGAAGAAGAAGAAGAAGCCAGTCAAGCAAGGGGGAAACCATGCATCATCCGGTGAACATCTGCACACCAAACCTTCCAAACCCAAATCTCCATGCATAATTTTCAAAGGAAACCACTTTCATCGAGATTTTTCTTGCATTCTGCGGATCTTGAGAGACTGGTCTCCCCTCTTGCACCATCCGGTGTCATCAACCTCTGTCGATCATGTTGAGAACACACCATTGACTAGTGAAAATGAAGTCAATGGAAAAAAAGGAAGATTCAGATTTCCTTGTCGGTTGTGTGAAGTCGATCATGCCCTTCACTGTTGTCCTTTTCTGGATGAAGCTAAAAGTGTCTTGGATAACCGTCCTGCTTCACCGCAGCGACTTCCGCCTGGATACAAGAAACTCTTGCCAAGTACATCACTAGTTGAAAATCCGACTAACATACCTCAATTGTTGGTCGAAACACCTATCGTTGAAGATAAACCCTCTGAGTCCATACTGGACCAAAGTCAATAGGTCAGGACGGTAGCCAACCCAATCTTGCCTTCAGAAGGTACACCTTCAAATGATAAAGTTTCCAAATAGAACGAGAATGACACCATTCAAATTCTTTTTGCTAACATAGAGTCTGATGAACATGGAGGCAATCTACCTATTCCTTTACAACAGGAGGGAAGTTCCCCATTTCAAGAGATTCATCCAGTCATTTTTTCGGTCCCCCCTCCAAGCAATCTAGTCATTTCCTTCGATTGGAATCTACTAGCGGGACCTCACCTTCCATCTAATGTACCATTCTAAATCATAGTACAAGTTTACAAAATGATCATGTTTGGCACTATCATAGATGAAGGGGCTTCTGTGAGTATCCTTTCTTCAACTGCTTGGAAAGTGCTTGGTTCACCATCGCTTCTACCTGAGAATCGAAATTTGTTAGGCTTCAACAAAGGAACTAATCAACCGTTAGGGATCCTTCCAAATTTTCCTATAACTTTGAGAAGGAAAACAGTTCACTTCAACGTGATGGTAGTCCAAGGGCCACTAGATTAAAATCTACTTATTGGGCATGACTACGTTTACAACATGGGAGCTATTGTTTCCACACTCTTTAGGGTGATGTGTTTCCCAGTTCAAACATAGCTATGAGTCAAATGCCATCCCTAAATGGTCTCTTTGCATCAAGAATGTCTCTTCAACCTCCAGTTCATCCACCTAATTACCGCGAGTAATTCGGTGAATGCAACAAAGCTCAGGGAGCATGCACCCTGGTCTGCTTCGGCAGCTGAACCCAGCTAAAAAAACAAATTTCCTTGTAGGTTATATGACCGGTCTGAAACGCCATCTCCGTGTAGGATATGAGATCAGTCTAAAACATTTATCTCCTCGCACGTTATGTGATTGGAAGCTCAAACCATTCACCTTTATCTATTTCTATGGACAAAGCCAAGGAAGTGTTTTTTCTACTCCGCAGATGGAACAGTCCTGCTTAAATGTAGGAACTTCCATAAGGTAACTTGGAAATTCTCATTTTCTCAACACCTGGGGGCATACAAACCTTTTTTATGTGGGTGAAAAGCGACAAGTTTAACTCTAACCTTGTAGTGTTTTAGCCTAACTTTTAGTTCAACTTCTTAGGTTAGGTGAATGGTCTAATCCACCATCCACCTTTGTCGACAGCATGCAGGCAAAGCAAAGGAAATGTTTTATCTAGGTGAAAGACAAAACTATCCTACCTAACCTCAGTAGTTCATTAACTCTTAGTGTAGTTAGTTTTGTAGTTTGGTTGTTTCCAGCCTGCGTACAAAAGGCAATGAGAAAAGTTTCGCATGGGACAAGCTCACTAAAAAATGAACCTACTAATAAGAGACATCTTTAAAGACGATTGGCAATGAGCAATGTTTCTGCAGGGTTCAAGCTCGTTAAAAAATAAACCCTCCACTAAGCATAGATTCTAAAGATTCAAGCTCATTAAAAAATGAATCCACCCTCGGTAAATAACCTTTGTGATTGCCTTGCTATCAACCTTTTGATCCTTGTTGTGTTCTTACCGTCATCTCCATTCTTTTGGCCAATCATACACTTCCACTTGATTTTTTACCCTTTTGAGGAACAACTGCAACGAGTGATTCTGTTAGCCACCCTCTTTACACTGTCGTGTTTGAGAAGTTCCAAACTTACTTGGAACCAGTTTTTACCCGAAAACATCACTTGTTCCTCAAAAACGAGGCTCTTTTAAACTCTTTTTAGACTCATTAAATATAAAAAGATTTTCAAGCAGTTGGCTTCTCCAGCTCGTTGAAGTGATTGGAAGTGCCATCCCTCCTGTATTTTAATCTTTTTGGACTTGAGGGATTATCACACAAAAAGATCGAGCGCTTGTCTTTTCGGCTTGCTAAAGTGATCTGAAAAGTCATCCCTTTTGTATTATTTTAATCTTTTTCAAACTCAAGGGATTATAATACGAAAAAGAACTGCTGGAGTTTCCTTTTCGTCCCTTAACAAACTCTCTAAACATGAAAAGGACCAAGTTATCCTTGTTGTTAAACTCATTAAAACAATAGTGACAAACTTGTCCATCTAGACAAGAACGAGTTTCACTATCGCTAGGCTCACTAAAACATAGCGACAAGTTTGCCCGAAGAGAAAATTATAGAACAAGCACATGTTATCCTCCTCAAGCTTGACAAAAATAAAAAGGTACTAGTCAGCAATGACTGGGGAAAAGGGAAGAAAACTTGAAGAACTTCATTGGTAGCAGGTCACTCTTGAACATGATACTTTCACTCCATCACCATGATTGAGTCGGGTTGGGTTATTCTGTTCACCAGTCACATCACCATTGGTCCTCCACACCATCCATCTTTTAGGGTTAACGCTATCAGTCCATCTCAGTGTCGCCAATATGTTCAAGAGAAGTCATTTAGAGAATTTACCACCCAGCTAATGCCTCATCCACTGCAATACCTTCACTCTCCATTTTTCATGACTGCCATTCCTGAACCTTGTATCATCAGATTGTTGTCACCTCCAGAAAATCATTTGCTCCATTTCGTGTCATAGATGTGGGATACATTAAGGCCCTCCTACGACGAGTCACTTCTTGTCAACATCAGCTCATTATCCAAGAAGTTGACTTACAAACAACCCTTTTAGTACTTTGAAGCTTGCATGCCTCAACGGCAAGTTTCTCACTTGTGGCGACAAGTTTACATCAATGGCCTTCGACCGAAAGATTTTGCGTGGTGCTCGACATCGACTCATATATTCACACCACATGAATTGTACTACAGTACTTTGAGGGTCATTATCATTATCAGTGATTCCTCTCGCACCTGTTAATAGCTTACATCATTCGCTAGTAATCAAGCGATGTCTTTCAATGTTTGACTTCAGAACATTTTTTCACATGGATCGACTTGTACACCGGGCGAAGATTGAACGAGTTTGAAGACCCCAGATCTAGTTTCATCCATCCGGGATGCGATATATTCAGGAAAATAAAGACATCAAATGTACACCATAGTTGCACAAATGATCATCCAAGCTAAGGGATGATGGCTCTACAAGAATCGCTAGTCTGCAACAGCGAACGATTTTATGTCCTACGTACATGAAAATGAATATATAAAGTTGAGCATGGGAATTCCCGCCTCATCTATATCATGAAAATAATATGAAGATAATGTATTGTATTGTATTTTATACAGGTTGCCTTCCAGTTCGAAGATCTCGGATCCTCATGATAAAGCATTTCACCTACATCAGAAGATTTACGACCTCATGCTTTAGGGGGAAACTGTTATTGACATATTTGGGCACTGCAACCCCAATCACATATGTTGATAAACCAAGGGCTCTTAAACCCCTAAAAGTGTTGTTTCACACCCTAAAGAATCATGGTCAACTAATTACATCATTTCCTAGAAATTCCACCTGAAAAACTACTCAAAATTGGCCAAAACTGAACCATACAAACTACTCCATGCTTAAGGCGCGATGCATACTGGATGCTACACTAGCCAGCTGCGATGCATACTGAAAGAGCCTTCTGTGGGGTGTGTTGGGCAAGAGTAAACAAATGGCAGAGACAATTTTCTAAGTGGAAACCCAAAGAATATTCTAGAAACTTCTCATATGACACTTGCCTCTCTAAATTCACCCAAGGATGAGTAAGAGATCATGAAATCTCCAAGTGGAATCAATAAATACTAGTGAAATGACACTAATCAAAAACCCAGAAGCTAACTCACCCCTCTACAAATATCTACAAATGGATCCCTCATCTAAGAGATCTAGAGGCTGGAATTTTGTAATTTGTAAGGAAGTGTTGTCGGTTTCTCTTCGAGAAAAACATTGTATTGTTGGGTGATCTTGCTTTTCATGAGGTGAAGAGGGCTTTCATGCTGAGAGGATGCTACTGGATTAGACAACTGGGTTGTAATCCTCTCTTCTACTATCAATATATTTATTTAAGTTTTCCTCCATATACTTGTGTATTTGTGAATCTTGCTATTTGTGAATGCAATTGTATGGTTAATGTGTTTCTTATTGTGCATTTTTTATGGTATTATAGATCTATAAGATTTGATGGTGTTTTGTTGCTTTGCCTCTACAGGTATTCTCTAAAGCGAGACAAGTAAGAAAGGAGTGGCAAGCTCTATCAAGGAAGAGAAGAAACAAGCAAGGAGCCAAGCGAAAGATTCAGGTTGGTGCTCTCTGCTTCTCTCTTATCTATCATACATAAAGGAAATCACAAGTTACTTTGATTGTTTGTTTCTAAGATAGCTACACGTCTTAGTGGGACTAGCAGATCGAAAAGACACTAGTTTTCCTGGAAACACTTGGGAACGGAGATCTTAAGGTAGCGAAGTATGAAGAATCTGGTCATAATGGGGGAATCTTCAATAATAATCCAATTGATGGTGGAAAGAAGAAGCCCCAAGAACAAGGCCTTGAGACAAATAACAAAAAGGGTGGGGAAAATTTTGCAGTTTCTAGATGAAGTCACCTTCAAGCATGTCCTTAGAGAAAATAATTGTACCGCCGACATGCAGGCCAATCTAGCTGTCGATCGTCCTATGGGAGAATCTATAATTGATAATGTGATTTATCATAAACTAATTCCATAGGATCTCCTGCCTCAATGTGAAGAGAATATAAATAAAAGAGAGAACATCAAGGTGGGCAACAGTCACCTTAGTTCGAATGATTAGATCTCAAAAGATCAGGAAATCCAAGGAAAACCCCAAGAACAGACAAGATGTTGATTTGGGGTAGCATCAGATGTGATCTAGCCATGAAAATTGGTGGAGAGGCTAAATCACATGAGATCTCCAAGACTCGCAAATGGTTTGGGGAATTCTACCCTGTTAAGGAGATATTAAAATAATTAATATTTTTAAAGGAGTTCCTAAGTCTAGACTTAGGAAAAATAAAATATTAATGGGTATTAATATAAAATTGGGTTATAAGGTTCTAAATGACATGGATCAAGCCAAATCTAATATTAGACATTCATTAGACATGTAATCTCGACCGTTGAAGACTCAACAGAAAAAGTATAAGAGGAGGCTTAAGGGTCAGTTGGAGATACACCAGAGTGATCAGTCAATTCGATTTTATAGAGCGGGGTTTGCTAAGAGAAATCGAACCAGTGATTAGTATTGCAGTGAGGGGAAGTGAGTACGAGGTATAGAGGTAGAGATAGTGCCAGAAGACTAGCGCAGAGGCAGAGAGGCAGGCGCAGAGCCAGAGAGAGCCACACAGAGGCCAGCAGTGACTGCGCAGAGGCTAGAAGGGCCTGCTTGACCCGCGCAGAGGCTGCAGAAGTGACGCAAAGGGCCAAAGAGGCTACGCAGAGCCTCAAATGACTGACGCGGAGGCTAGAAGGGCTGACAAAATGCTTCAGATTGTGCTAGAGAGGGTTTCGTGGGGTAGACTTTCAGAATATCTGCTTCCGAAGAGAGGTATTACTACTAGATTTTTTTTATCTTTCTCGGATGAGCCAGTTTGGCACCTAGTGTACTCAAGAAAAGTTGCTTGATAATAAAACCCTCAGAATTGTTGCACCAGTTTTCCCAAGTTGGTTTTTCCCGGGGACAATTGTCCAAAAATAACGGTGTCCCCTATGTGATTGTTCAGTTCTTTCAGTTGTTGATCTGTAGATAGTTGAGATTGTATCGTGTTTATATCAATATTTATATGGTTAAATAACTTTTTAGTAATTAAACAAGTATGTGAAATAAACCAGAGAATACAAATAAAATTTCTAATAGGTAATACCTAGAAATTTCAATATGGTATCAAAGCATTGCAAATCACAGGAGAGCTGAAGGAACTAGCTGAATTAGAGAATTTGCAGCAGAAACAGCTATCCCGAGTGAAAGAAGTTGTTCCTAAGAAGAAAGCAGCAGAGAAGGGGTGACGTAGAGGGCCTGTGTCATCAGTTCGAGCCAAATAATGGGCTAGCATAGAAGCAGTGAGAGGCAAAAGAGGCTCACGAAGAGCCACGTCATCCTGCTCAGCCAAGTAGGAGTGACGCAGTTGGCTAGTGGAGCAATTCAGCCACTATCGGGATTGCGTAGAGTCTAGAGGCTCAGTTTCGTAAGTTGTTGATTCATAGGAAGTTGTGGGCAGATTGTGGAGTGTGAATCTGGTGGGGTGTTATTGTTGTCAAGGCAGAACAGTACCTAGTAATATAGAACCAAGGTAGAGGGAGTTGCTACCTAGGCGGATTTCTAGCCAAGAAATCCATATCAGTGTTGCAGGAGCAAAGGGGATCGGAGAGGTACGATTTGACTGTTGGCAGGATGATTTCCAAGAGGGAAATCGAGATTCAAAGGGATTCTAGCAAAGAACTTCCAGATGGGAAGTAGAGACTCTGAGGGAGTCGAAGAGAGAACTTCCAGAGGGAAGTAGAGACTCAGAGGAGTAGAAAAGAAGAGAAGAGATTTCCATGAATGGACTGAAGGATCAGAGCAGGTTGGATGGGGCATCCAAATTTGTCATCTGGAAGGCCAGGATCCTGTCTGTTTCAGATAGAAATTGCATCAAGGTCTTCGCCTTGAGAACCGTGGTTATCCTAGTCGACCCAGATGATAACAAAAAGTATGAGGATGTGATGGCCAACGTAAAATGCATAATCCTTGATGGGGTCAAGGATCATGTCGTCCAGCATATTACCAAGAAGGAGACGACAAAGGAAATGTGGGATACTTTGACCACCTTGTATCAAGGCCCTTCCATGCAGCGGAAGATGCTATTGGAGAATAAGTCATGGTCGTATCAAATGTAGAAGGGAGAGCAGATAGATCCATTCCTCCTCAGATTGTTAGAGATTTGTGACGAACTTACTTCCATAGGGTCTACACTAGATCCTGAGTTCATGGTGAGGACCGCCCTAAATGCAGTGTCTGAGGAGTGGGAGACATTTTTCCAAGGAATTTTGGTTAGAGATACTCTTCCAGGATGGGAGGAGATGTGGGCAACTCTTCACCAATAAGAGATCAAGAGGTTGACCAAGGCGGGGAGAAGTGGCAAGGGAATTCGAATCAAGAAAGAGGAGGAGGATGCGGCTCTAGCATCTGTGGGACAGCAAGGGAAGAGGAATAAGAAGGATATATCCATTGTGGGGAGTTGGGACATTATGCATCCCAGTGTCCCAGGAAGAAAAACAAGGGAGAGGCTTGTGATTCAAAGATAGCTCTAGCTAAGGTGGAGAAAAACGTCGAGACTGATGACGACTATGCCATGAGTGCTCACACACCTCTAGAGAATAGGTGGGGAGACATCGAGTTGTAGTCAGGAGGACTAGATCAAGGGGCAGTATCCTTGAGGTGCCCAAACTCTTGGATCATACCTGGCTACAAGAGCCCGAAGTGACGGTAGCACGATGGAAAATGTCAGTAGAAGTGGATGCGGATGGAGCGGCAGAGAGTGCTAGAGTGTAGTAGTCCTTGGCAAGAACAAAGAGGGTTGCAATAGTGCAAGAGATAGAGAGGAGGTTACAGTAGTGCATGAAGGCACAGAGGGGTTTGCAGTAATGCGAGAGGCATAGATTTGTTGCAACAGCACAAAGACAGCAGAGGGAGCACAGAATAGCGATAGAGAGAGCTTCAACATTGGGAGGGTTTCTAGCCTCACAAGGATATCAGTAGTTGGGTGGATTAGTTACTTACTTCTCAGTAACTAAGTTTCCATGTATCAGTAGCAGTGGTAGTGCTATGGGCAGCACGATGCAGCATGATGAGAGAGAACTGTAGTGCAGATGCAGTGTTGGGAGGATGGATCAGTAGCAGCACGAATGCAAAGGGAGTTATCGTACAGATGTAGCAGTGACAGTGGTAGAGCCATGGGTAGCAGTAAAAGATGAAATAGTGCAGAGGATGTTGGTAAGGGAGGCCAAGCATCAGCACAGCTACCAATGTCGTATAAGCAGGGTGATGCTCAGTGGTGTAGTATTACTAGAGCACAATCCTCGCTAAGAGTGAGTGTTGATTTGGGGTAGAATCGGATGTGTTCTAGCCATGAAAATTGGTGGAGAGGCTAAAGCACATGATATCTCCAATACCCAGAAATGGTTTTGGGAAATTCTATCCGGTTAAGG
Source organism: Pinus taeda (assembly GCA_000404065.3). Classification (NCBI taxonomy): domain Eukaryota; kingdom Viridiplantae; phylum Streptophyta; class Pinopsida; order Pinales; family Pinaceae; genus Pinus; species Pinus taeda. The sequence goes on along the minus strand of APFE031279443.1, from coordinate 229,087 downwards.
AGATATTAAAATAATTAATATTTTTAATGGAGTTCCTAAGTCTAAACTTAGGAAAAATAAAATACTAATGGGTATTAATATAAAATTGGGTTAGAAGGTTCTAAATGACATGGATCAAGTCAAATATAATATTATCCATTGATTAGATATGTAATCTCGACCGTTTAAGACTCAACAGAAAAAGAATAAAAGGAGGCTTGAGGGTTAGTTGGAGATACACCAAAGTGATCCGTCAGTTCGATTTTCTAGAGTGGAGTTTGCTAAGAGAAATCGAACCATTGATCAGTATTACAGCAAGGGGCAGTGAGTATGAGGCAAAGAGGCAGAGATAGTGCTAGAAGACTAGCACAGAGGCAGAGAGGCAGACGCAGAGCCAGAGGGAGCCATGCAGAGGCCAGCAGTGATTGCGCAGAGGCCAAAAGGGCCTGCGTGACCGACGCAGAGGTTGTAGAAGTGACGCAGAGGCCAGAATGGCCTGCTTGACCCATGCAGAGGCTACAGAAGTGACGCAGAGGGATAGAGAGGTTGCACAGAGCATCAGAGGGCTAACGCAAAGGCTAGGAGTGCTGACGCAGTGCTTCAGATTGTGCTGGAGAGGGTTTCGTGGGGCAGACTTTCAGGATATTTGCTTCCGAAGAGAGATATTACTGCCAGATTTTTTATCTCTGTCAGGTGAGCTAGTTTGGCACCCAGTGTACTCAATAAAATTTTCTTAATAATAAAACCCTCATAATTGTTGCACCGGTTTTCCCAAGTTGGTTTTTTCTGGGGACGATTGCCCAAAAATAACGGTGTCCCTTGTGCATTTGTTCATTTCTTTCAGTTTTTTATTTGTAGATGGTTGAGACTGTATTGTTTTTATTTTAGTATTTATATGGTTAAATAACTTGTTAATAATTAAACAAGTAGGCAAAATAAACCAAAGAATACAGATAAAATTTCTAATGGGTATTACTTAGAAATTTCAACACAGTCAATCTACAACTATCAAGTGAACTGCAACTACTTAAGCTTCCTATGAAATATTAATGTTCTCTTCCCTAATGTGGCAATCTTTGTAGAAATATATTCTCCCCCTCCATTCGTCTTATTTTATCTCTGCTAGCTTCACCCTCCCTTTCCTTCCCCTCTGTCTCAGAAGTTGTAATCCTTTTTCCTGTATATGTCGATGCGCCCCTTTAGGGATTGAGCTTATCTTCTCTGTTTTAGCCTTGCCTCTCCCCTTCACACAGCTCTGGTGGTTGTTTACCAGATCTTATTGCCTTCGTACTAGTGGCCCCCGCCTTCGTGTCGCTCTCGAGGCAGCTTCGAGCATATTTCCTTCACGCAGCTCATGTTGCCCTCACCATTGCGCAGCTCTAGTGGCCCCCACCTCCCAAATTCTTTTGCTTTCACACATCTCTTGTGGCTTCTACTTTCAGAGCTTGGTTTCCCTCTCTCTGGTTGATATGGGTCTTCGCGGGATTGTATAGAGGTTGCTTGTGTTTCTTCTCTTTGTTTCTTATTTCCCCTTCTATTCTTTGTTGGATTAGTGGCCTTCTTCCTTCAGGAAAAATGGAACGGAACCCTCTTGAAGATGTTCTAAAGTGCGAAAACTGTGCAATATGTCGAGCTAAAAAATTCATGATTGAGCAGGTCAGAGAAACAGTCGAAGAATACAAATTTGAAGCAAAATCTAAGTATTCCTTCCTAAAGAGACAAATGGAAGAGCAGAGGAAAGAAATGTCTGCACTAAAACAAAAGTGCAGGCATTTGGAGGAAACGATCAATTATCTAAAGAGCTTACTTATTAATCATACAGGAGAAAACTATAATGTTCAAAGCAGCAAGAATTGGCCTCAGCCCCATCAAGAACCCTCAGTCAACAAAAATTAATTGTAAATGCCTAATTCTTCTCTTTTCTGCAAGGTCTTTCCACTACTAGTTTTTTATGTTATGTAGGTGTAAATTTTTGTTGAATCAGTATCTAAGTATTTATAAGGATAGTGAAATTAGTAACCTCAGAAACAAAAGGGGAAGAGCTTGGAAGATAGGGATTGTTTTCCCTCTGTTTCTCTTCTGGGTTTCCTTCTCCCATTTTGGCTTGATGTAATGGAGCATGTCTCCCTCCTTTCTTTTCTTTTGGAATAGAAATATAGTAACCGACTTTGTAATCTATTATATATATATATATAGATAACCAAGTTTCTTCATATTTGAATTTGCATGTGCTTTGGTTATTTGAGTTCCACAATATTTATATTGTGTATGCATTTTCTAAGCATCACTCTAAATATCACTATTCAAGATCAAATTTGTTACAAAGAAACCACTTGATTGGTTTCAAGGAAATGTAAAAAAATTATGGTTAAAATGCATTCATGGTCCAAGAAAGAGATGGGAGAGAATTCCAAAGAAGAATTGAGGCCCTCAAACAAGGAATTTCTCATATTTATGGGAAAATGGAGAATTCATATGGTCAAATGAAACATGCTTCCCATTATTGTAGGCTTCTACCACTACCATGAGAACATTTCAAGTTGAGTTGACTCAAAACTCATATATGAATAATGATGGCTAGAATTTGTTTTTCCTTTAATAATCCATCAATATTGATATTTGAAACATCTCTAAAAGTTGGGACAAAAGTAGAAATTGTATCCTATAATGAGCATGAGCTCCTTCAATTAATTAGACAAGTGTATGAGGTGGTTCAATTCAAATTATGAAGTGCAACAATATTTTTTTACTATAGCACTGATTGTCAAAGTTATAAATTACAAAAAATATTTTCTATGGTGGGAGAATTTGTGTGACAATATATGGGCACTCAATGCATGAATAACATAACAAAAAATGATTTGAATACTTTTTAATGAAATTTCATATCTAGAGATTACTAGTGGAACAAAAGATATAGTGGAAATATATGTTACATAAGCCAACTAATCAGTAAATGCTTATGTATGAGAGTTGAACTAGTACATTATTAGGCTTGTAGTGATTGACAAATAAATAAGTTCGTGACCAAATTAAAAGAAACTCATTGCATTTCAAAGGAGCTCAATATGTTCAACATAAACACTCCAAATGATTATCTCTATGGATGTAAGTTAAAGAAGGTCACAAATTTTTTTTTTATCACATTTTTTATCCAAGGTTAGAAGACAACATTGTTTCTCAAAGTAACTTCCAAAATAAGGAAAAGAAAAATAACAAAAAGAACAACAATGTCCTCCATATCATCAATATATTTCCAAATTTGATAAAGGTGGAATAGGTACAATAGAAGACATGATCAATAATCCATAATTTAAGAAAAAACAAGTTATAAATTGTCATAGATATCCCACTAGGAATTTCACTACAATAGATATCTTAAAGTAAAACAAAATCTCTACCATGAAGGGTTGATTCCTTTAGATTCCATATATGTTATTAATAGTTTTGTTGTTTATGCATGCAAGATATAAAATATGGAAAATATAGAAAAATGAAATACAAACACACACCAATCACAATGAACACCAAGATATACTCTAGTAAACCCTTTCAAGACAAACCTAGTTGGAATGTGAGGTTGCTCTACTCTCTTTTACATGGAATGGAAATAATGAAAATAAAAAAGGAGAAGGTGCTCTTTATGGATTTACATGATACTTGTGGCATGTCAGTTTCTATAGAACATAAGCCCCCTTTTTCATTCTCTCACATTTCCACTCTCAAGTTGTTCTACTCCATTGTGGAACTAGATGCAATCAAAATTAATGGAACCCCTTTTCCTCCTAGTGGCCCAGTTATAACACAATATGAAATCTAAATATGAGTTAAGTTTGAATCCTTCAACTCTACCCTAGAGTTATAAATTTGACCCTTCTAGAGTATAATTTGTAGTACTCATGTTTCTAACCCATTTTCCATCAAGAACAGGGGCTGAAGTGGACTACTCTCAAGTTATGGTTGTTGATCACATTAGGTCAACTTCTAGGAGACATAACTTTTTCATCTAAACTCTTATCGACATCCTTCTTACACCATTGGAAATTTCTCTAAGTCGAATAGAATCATGAGGTCGCTTGCTCAAGCAAGAAATTTTTACCCCCAAAAAATGTCATTTAAGGCCTCAAAGTGGCCATGGAAGTTTGAGACCCCAATTCTCCAAATAGGGTCCTGCTAAAAAAAATACTATTGTACGTTGATTCATACAATTTTTCCACTCTAAAAGAATCAATATCGATAAAAAATTGTATAGTGCTCCAATATCATACCTCCTCATTTCAGGACACTTTTAGTCCCCAGAATATTTATTCAATGAGGTGAAGAAATTTTTCCTCTAATTTTTCCATGGATTACAATTTTACCTTACTTGGAAGCTATATTTTCAACCCAATCTACCAAAATCCATGCTATCCTTTCCTTCCAATTCTATACCTCTTCCATAAACATGCATTCTTTATCAACTCTCCCTGATAATTTGGAGCAAATGCCTCTATGGAAGGTGATACATCCTCCTCTTCCCAATCCAGCATGGAAATATCATAGAGTTTGAGATTTTCCACATTGACCACTGAGAAAATATGCATGTATGGGCTTAGACTCAATCTGTAGGAAGTATATCCCACCTTTTCTAATATATCCAAAGAACAATATCACAAGGCCTTATTATTCTTAAGAGTACCTTGTATCCTCTCCTTGTTCAAACATAGCCATACTTTATCTCCCACTCTCAATAACCTATTTTCTGTATGTTGATCATATGTAGCCTTGTATGTTTCTTATGTCTTCTTCAATGCCTCTTATACTCACGAATGTATTTTCTTAATCTTCTAAAGGAAAAATATTGCTCTTAAATCATCCTCTGTGAGATCCTCCCTCACTTCTCCTTTTCATCCATAGACTACATCCAATGGTCAAGGTGGAAACTATCCAAAACATGTTTCAAATGATGACTTAGTAGTTGAAATATGGACTACTCTATTGTAGAAGTGTTGTATATAGACCAGACTTTCATCCTTGGTATTCAAATGCTTATAATCATAACCCCTCAAAATTTATACCAAATTCCTATTGATTTTTATTTTCCAATTTTTTGATGGATGGAATGTTGTAGAACTATTCAATTTCATGTCCATATTCCCCAAAACATAGTCCAAAATGAAATAATAAATTGGGTGTCCCTATCTAAAGTGATGCTCCTTGGTATTACAAACTGCACCCATACCTATTCAAAGAACAAGTTTTCTACTTATTTCCCCTTGATGGTATTTTTAAGTGGCATGAGAATTCACAACTTGTTGAACCTATAAACCACCAAAAACAAGTAGTAATGTCCCTTTCTGGATGTTAGTAAACCTCCCACAAAGTCCATGGAAATGTTTCCCCATGGATGAGATGGTATAGACTCTATTTCCTGTTATTTGGATTGTTGGTGCAACAAAGTATACATCCTCTAATGAACCTATCTACATCTTCTTACATCTTGGGATAGCACATGTACCTCTACAAATCGGAAACTCTCTTCCCCGCACCAAAATTCCTTACAACCTTGGAGGCATGAGCCTCTCTAACTGTTTGCAATCACTCACCTCTAAGAACACATAGCTTGTCCATCCTGTAGAGTGAAACATTATGGAGATGATATTCAACTATGTTGTCAGAATCATCCACATGACTATGGCCTTGTAGTTGTTGACACACCTCCCTAAAGTCCTCATCCTCTATATGTGCCTCTCCATGTGTGTCATGGGTGAAAACCTCCATATGCAGCATAGTGTCCAAAGTTTTTATTTTGGATGCAAGTGGCCTTGAGAGAATATCAGTCAACATGTTTCTTTTTTCATCTTTTTACTTAATCACTAATTGAAATTGTTATAAAAACCCCATCCACTTGTAACACCTAGTATATTGTAACTTACTCTAGGCCTGCAAGTACTATAGTCGTTGGTGATATGTGTGGATAAATGTTTCCTTTCCCATAAAATAGTGTTTCTTATTTTCGATAGCTTGTACCATGGCATAAATCTTCTTATCATATGGAGGGTAGTTAAGAACTTCCCTGTGAAACACTCCATAGTAGTAGCATACAGGGCTTCCCACCTACATTAAAACTACTCCCATAGCATACCCACTTGCATCCATCTAAATTTCAAAAGGTTGTTGTAAGTTTAGTAATGTAAGAATCAATTCTTGATTGATTTTCTTCTTCAACACTTTATAGGAATTATGTTGACCCTTCCCCCACTAAAAACACTTTCCACTCAGTTTTATTATGTAGAGTTGGGCAGCTACTACTAAAATGAGCCTATGAATTTTCTTTATTATTTTTTTTCCAAAACAAAACTCTTGGCCTCGAAAAAATTGTAGGCACTAGCCACTTCATGATGGCCTCCATCTTGGCAAGATCTATATTGAGTTCCATCCACCAATCACATAGTCTAAACACACCAAATACAATTTTCCAAACTCATTTTCCTTGATATTTTTCCAGCGTATTACGCTTCTTCAAAAAGTCGAGTACATGCATCAATTTTGAGATGTACTCCTCAAGTGGCACTATAAAACATGATATCATCCAAATAAATAATAAGAAAGGGATCTAGATAAGGGCACATTACATCATTCAATAATCTCATGAATGTCATCGATGCATTGCATAAACCAAATGGCATGACTAACCACCCATACAAACCTTGTTTGGTTTTGAAGGTAGACTCTTAGATGTTTTAATCCTTGACTCACACATGGTGATACCCAATTTTAAATCCACATTGGAAGTATTCTGCTTGTTGCAACTAATCCAATAGATCAACTATCCTAGGCAGGGAACACCTATGTTTTAGAGTAATTTTGTTTAACACGCTATAATCAGTGCACATTATCCAAGTCTCATCATTCTTTGGCACAATTATGAAGGGTGACCCACAAGGTGAGGTACTTGGTTGAATCACACCCTACAATAATTGCTACAACGGCTTCTTCATTTCACTTGCTTTAAGAATGAATCATTTGTACATCCCATTGTTTGGAATGCAAAGTCCAACAACAATTTGATCGTGTGCTCCACTTCCCTCTTGGGTGGTATCCCTTTAGGCTCCTAGAACACTCCCTTGTATTCCTATAACAACTTTTCCAGTTTTTGTCATTTTTCCTTAGTGCACCCCTCTAGGAATGCCTTTTTTTTTCATTGATCCTTCTACAAATTTATTTTCACTTAATTATAAAAAAAAAACATACTTTTTGCATAATTGATCAATTTCTTCGCCTTAATAGCACTTACCAATGAAATATTTGACTTGTCCTTGTGCATGTTGATGATGAAGGATATTCTATCCTTGATGAGGTAATAAGGTTAGCTCTATGTATGAAAATTGCATCCCTCATATACATGTCAAGGATCCCAGACACAACTCCACATATATCAAGTGGCACTGCATCTAATTCTACTTCATCAATGCAATCAACACTTATAGAAAATTCAATTTTACATTGTTTGGTTATCTTTATCTATGCCTCCTCATTGACCCATCCCAATGGATATATGCTAAGATATCATGGACCTCCAATCCAATTTGATTGGCCAACTTTGTTGCAATGATATTTTACTATGAACTTAAGTGGAATAAAGCATCAACCTTAGTCTTCTTAATGTGTATCTTAATGTGGAAGAGCTTAGTCATTCCTTCTCTTCCTAATGATGAAGAATATTCAAATTCACCTCCTTTTCCACTAAGGTGTGGACAATCTTCTAATCCACGTCAAATCTACTTTCCACCTAATTTCTTGAATCTATGTTGATAATATTTTTATTCTTCATATTCTTCTTACAATTCTTCATATTCAGTGTTGGATGTGATTTCTATAGGTTTTAACCCTACACATAAATTACTTGTAGATGAACTCTAAAGACAGAAATAAACAATGACAAGAAAATAAAACAAATACACAGAGATTTCCCCTCGATCCCAAAATTGGAACTACCAGATTGATTTATCATTATGTTCCTTTCAATGTTACAATACATATATATACATGTCGAAGCATTCATAAAACCCAATCCATTAACCTTGTATTAGAACATAACCGTAGTTCCCTTGACTGGATCTACAAAATACCATGGGCAGAAAACCATCATGCCCAAAACCATATACCAAACCCATGCACAAAACCATAGGTAGGTCCACCCACCTAACATAGGGTCCAAAAAAAACATTCTCGGGGCATTGCCCCAGACCCTATACAAGGGGCCTACCACCCCCATAAACCCCCCTGATGCATCCGGCGGAAATAACAGGGGGCGTTGTTGCCCCACCCACCGGGGCCCCCCCGCTCGTGCGACTAGTCATGGAAAGAATATAACACACACCCTACAATTTCCATCACTTAACCTTTGTGTTACCATCAATGTTACTAGGATCTTTGCACCAGCGTGTTATGGCTATTGTCTTCTTATCCTTTCCACATTTACACTTCTTTATCCCCTCCTTGGAATATTCCTAGTGTTCCTTATGCTTTGAACCACTTCAATGCACTTTATTTTGTTCTATGTTTTCCAAGTTTTGTGTTTGTGCACAAGCCTCGTCCATTATTTTAGGCTTCAATAATATCACTTGATTTTGCAGATGGTTGTGTAGATCCCCCAAATACATGAGTACATCTAGGATCTTGGTAGAGATACCCAATATTATTAGCATATTCTTGAATATTGCGGTGTACTCATGTACACTCCTCCTGTGTCTCTTCCTGAATTAATGCCATTAGATCCACTAGTCCTCCACATACACGATACGGTAGAATTGGGACTTTAGGAGTTTTTTAAAATCAACCCACCTAGTTACTATAGGATATTCCTCTAGGCTAGGCGCTTCAATGCAGATTTCCTACTAGATCAAGGCATGACCCTCTAATTTCAAAGAGGAAAAGGAAATGAAAATTTCATTTTCCTCGTGTATGTAGTGAACAATAAAGTAAATCTCTAACTGCTATAATTGGTCGTCTAATTTCAAAGCATTAATCTCACCTTGATTTGACTTCATGTCCACATTAGCTTCCATCTTGAAGAGGGATTGTGAATGGTTCACAATGCTTGAACTCAAATGCTCTTTTTTGAGTTCTTTCTTGGACTCGTTCTTTGGTTCTTCCTGATCCCACAATTTTCCTTCCTATTAGATCATTGATTTGGAATCTTCATCTCCTTTGATTCCAAACTTGTTTGTTTGATCTGCTACAAGGAGATTCATATAACACTTGATATCTACAATCTACACTTCCAATATTAACAATCTCTCCTCTTCTAGATCTTGAGGGTTATTATAAAAATATTCATCGGTCGTGGATGGTGTTTTATGGTTTCTAGATCAAACCATTTCCTAAATTTCTTGCGACTTCGCAAAAATACCAAAACAAATATGGCCATGATACCTATATGATATGTAAAGAGTCGATGATATTCCACTAGATAGTTCATCACAACATATACCTTAAAGTAAATTGAAATATATACTATGAAGGGTTAATTTCAACATATTCCATATTTGTTATTCCTAATTTTGTTGTTTATGCATGCAATAGACAAAAAGAGGAAAATAGAGAAAACTAAAATATAAACACACATCAATCACAATGAACATTAAGATATGATATAGGAAACCATTTCAAGAAAAAACCTAGCTAGAAGGTGGGTTTTCTCTACTCTTTTTTGTTTGGAATGGAAGTAATGCAAATACAAAAGGAGAAGGAACTCCCTATGTAGTTACCTAAGACCTGTAGCCTGACTCCCAAGGTGAAAACAATTATGACCTCCTGGTCATATGCTTTTGATATTCTCGTAAAAGCTTCAACTTGTGAGATACAACATGCGTCTGCAATAACAAGTCTCCACCTTGCTACACGATACCTCACCAAAATTTCTCCTGAGTTTTTGATTTTTGCATCTTCTTGGTTCTCTTCACTAGAACCCTACGAGCACTCCTTCCTATAGGTTGTTACAAATATTGTCACCTTCCTTTGTCATCACCTTCACAAAGAAAACAAGCTCTTACCATATCTTCAATCACCTTGTACCTTCTTGCAGTTTCTTCTCCTCCACACTACACGCAAGAATCTTTTGCGCTCTGATACCATTTGATGAAAATGATTTATGGGGGTCTGTCATTTTCAATTTTTTTTATTGTTCTTGATCCTGGGACCTATGGATTATGGCCAATGAACTTGTTTGCAATCTTTCAAATCCTCCATCATGCACAACTATATGTATAGTCTCACATCGGTCTACTTGCAACATTAATTTCCATATCTCTTAACTCGTGTCTTTCATCATACTTTCACCTGTAAAGTGACCACCACCTCTGAAACACATATACATTTATCCTACTCTTCGAAAACACACTAACCAAATCATGTAGACACAATTTGTATATAATAAAAAAACAAATGCAGAGATAAAATATACGCACAAATTTGCATGATGTAGGAATATAATTTCATTACATTAATTGATAAACTATTACATGGCACCTCATGATGTAGGAGCATCGACCCATCCTCCAAGAAAATCATCAAGAACAAGTTCTAGAAGGTGCATCTATGAAAAGGCAGGGTAATATCTATTTTGTAAAGGACTAAAAGCATGAAAGAACATATTAGTGAGGGATCTTAAGAATTCATTGAGGGATTTGTGGAGAATATCATGTTGAGCACTTTGTGGAGAGGATCATGTTGAGAGATTTATGGAGAAGATCATGGTTCTTGAAATAATCCATGATATTGTAACTTTCTAATATAAATTGTAAACTTGTGTGTATGAGGGGTGGCCATTAGAACAAATATCTAGCCAACTGAGGTGATGCAGGAGCATCAACTCATCCTCTGAGAAAATAAGAAAGAACGAGTTACGGAAGGTGCAGTTGTGAAAGGCAATGTAATATCTATTTTTTGTAGGATTAAAAGCATGAAAAACATATTAGTGAGGGATCTTAGGAATTCATTGAGGGATTTGTGGAGAATATCATGTTGAGTGCTTTATGGAGAGGATCATGTTGAGAGACTTGTGGATAATATCATGATTCTTGAAATAATCTGTGATATTGAAATCTTCCATGATATTGTAATTTTTTAATATAAATTGTAAACTTGTGTGTATGAAGGGTGGCCATTAGAATGAAGATCTAGCCAGCTGAGGCGTCATGTAATAGTTTAGCTATTAATGTAATGAACTTATATTCCTAAATTATGTAAATTTGTGCGTATATTTTATCTCTTCGTGTGTTTTTTATTATATTATATAAACTGTGTCTATATGACCTGGTTAGTGTGTTTTCCAAGAATAGGAGAAATGTATGTGTTCCAAGGGTGATGGTCACTTTACAGGTGAAAGTATGATGAAATCCAATAATATTATGAAAATGATTTATGGGGGTTTGTCATTTTCAATCTTTTTTACTGGTCTCGATCTTTTGACCTATGGTTTATGGCCCATGAACTTGTTCGCAATCTTTCAAATCCTCCATCATTCAGAATTGTATGTATAATCTCACATCTGTCTACTTGCAACATTAATTTCCAGATCTCTTAACTCATGGCTTTCGTCATACTTTCACCTATAAAGTGACTATCGCCCCTGAAACACGTATACATTTATCCTACTCTTGGAAAACACACTAACCAGGTCATGTAGACACAATTTATGTATAATAAAAAAACACATGCAGAGATAAAATATACGCACAAATTTACATCATGTAGGAATGTAATTTCATTACATTAACTGATAAACTATTACATGGCACCTCAGTTGTCCAGACCTTTGTTCTAATGGCCACCCTTCATACACACAAGTTTACAATTTATATTAGAAAATTATAATATCGTGGATTATTTCAATATCATGGATTATTTAAAGAACCAAGATCTTCTCCATAAATCTCTCAACATGATCCCATCCACAAAGTGCTCAACATGATCTTCTTCACATATCCCTCAATGAATTCCTAAGATCCCTCATTAATATTTTTTTTTGTGCTTTTAATCCTTTACAAAATAGATATTGCCCTACATTTTCACTGTTTCACCTTTTGGAACTTGTACTTGCTGATTTTCTCGAAGGATGGGTTGATGCTCCAGCATCAACCTCCCAACGTGAAAAAATTTATGACCTCCTGGTCATATGATTTTGGTATTCTCCTATAAGTTTCAAGTTGTGAGCTACAACACGCCTCTGCAATAACAAGTCTCCACCTTGCTACACAATACCTCACCAAATTTTCTCCTGAGTTTGGGATTTTGGCATCTTCTTGGTTCTCTTCACTAGAACCCTATGAGCACTCCTTGATCTAGGTTGTTGCAATTTTTGTCACCTTCCTTTGATGTCACATGCACAAAGAAAACAAATCCCTTACCATATCTTCAATCACCTTGTACCTTCTTTCAATTGCTTATCCTCCACACTACATGCGGGAAACTTCTACGCTCTGATACCACTTGATGAAAATGATTTATGGGGGTCTGTCATTTTCAATCTTTTTTTACTAGCCTTGATCTTGGGACCTGTGGGTTATGGCCCATGAACTTGTTCGTAATCTTTCAAATCCTCCATCATGGACAATTGTATGTATAGTCTCACATTGGTCTACTTGAAACATTAATTTCCAGATCTCTTAATTCGTGTCTTTTGTCATACTTTCACCTATAAAGTGACCGATGCCCCTGAAACGCATATACATTTCTCCTACTCTTGGAAAACACAATAACCAGGTCATGTAGACACAATTTATATATAATAAAAAAACACATGCAAAGATAAAATATACGCACACATGCACATCATGTAGGAATATAATTTCATTACATTAATTGATGAACTATTACATGGTGCCTCAGCTGACCAGATCTTCGTTCTAATGGCCACCCTTCATACACACAAATTTAAAATTTATATTAGAAAATTACAATATCGTGGATTATTTCAAGAACCATGATCTTCTCCATAAAGCCCTCAACATGATCCTCTCCAAAAAATTCTCAACATGATCTTCTCCACAAATCCCTTAATGAATTCTTAAGATCCCTCACTAATCTATTTTTTCATGCTTTTAATCCTTTACAAAATAGATATTACCCTGTCTTTTCACAGCTGCACCTTCCGAAACTCGCTCTTGCTGATTTTCTCGGAGGATGGGTCAATGCTCCTACATCATTGTGGGCTACATGTCAACAAAATTATTCTCCCCTCTATTATTCTCTCTTACTTCCACTCTCAATTTCTTCTACTCTATTGTTGAACCAAATAAGGAAAATGAATGGAACCCTTTTTCCTTCTAGTGGCCCTATTATAACACAACCTGATAGCCAACGAAGGTATAAGCTTGAATCTTTCAATTCTCAACAAGAGTTACAAATTTTAACCTTATGGAGTCTTCATAGTTTTCATGTATTTATTCCCTTTTCCATGAATAACATGGCCTGACTTGGTATCCTCTCGAATTATGGTGGTCAAACATGATATGTAAACTTTCAGAGGGTATACTTATGCATCTGAACTCTAAGTGACATATTTCTTACAGGGTTGGAAAGGTATCTATGTGTAGACTATAATTAGGGGTAATGTGCTTAAGTAGGAAAGTTCCCCCCAGAAAAATTCATTTAATACCTCAAAATTTCACTGAAACGTTATAGACCCAATTCTCCAAACTAGGTCACATCAATAAAACTACTCTTAAAAGTTGATTCCTTCAATTTTGCACTCTGAACACATCAAGATGGATGATAAATTATATAATGATCCAATTTAGATCAAAGAATGTGCATTTAAAACAAAATAAAATGAAAAAAATCCCCATTAATTAACATTATTTGTGAATATCAACGAAGAAGAAGAAAACACCAACAATACAAAAGATGAGTTAGAACTACATATTGATGAAGTAAGTGAAAGAAAATACTATGAAAATGATGTTGACTATGAAAACATAACTTATATTCCTATCTTTGAGAAGAACCTAGAAGCACCCATCACATGTTAAGGAAATTTCTTATAGAAGGAGCAAGGGAAAACACTCAAAGAAGGGGAAGGAGAATAAACGTTGACTAATTGTTGATTACAATATCAATGAAAGTTCTAGTCTTACACCTAAAGAAAATGTTGAGAAAACTATTGTGGTGTTCTCATCCATGCTCTTCAAATTTCAAATTGGGTACACACTCATTCCTTGTCATACCCATTAATGCTCTCCAACTAGTAGTGGGCCACCTAATTCACCATACCTCAAAATTTCATCATTAACCAAGTGAGATACCAATTATGATTGGAGTTTGGGTACCCAAATTCAATTAGCCACCCACTAATACAAACTACGTGCCAATTTATAAAATCATGCATAGAACTATGATTTGGATAGATAAATATTCCTTAATTCATCAATGTTCTAAGAATTTTCACAAGTACATAATAGAAATTCTTTTTTACAACTAATGTAGATGATTTACAACATATAAACAAAGACGTCATTTGAATTCATGCATATATTCATTTCCATTAAGACTCAAAATCATTCCATGTGTAGAATTGAAGGATTTTAAAGACAATAATATAGATTTATATATATTAGTACTTATCTTTTACCAAAATGTTGTCTAATGAAATAGCTACATAGGAGAGATTAACCTCCCAATTATAAGTTGCAATCATTGTAGATGACACCCTCAAGCTAGGTTATGAGGCCAAGTGCAAAGGACCATCTACAAGCTCTATCTTTATATGAATCCAACCCATAATACTCTTGACTTAGCCAATATAGACACATACCATGAATATACTCAATATAGATCTCTTCAACACCTCAACATACATTTTTATCAATGAATGGATAGCCTCCCTCGAAAATTCATAATAATATTTGGCTTAGGTTTAGTGTGTTCTAAAAATAAACATGGTGATTAATGGATTTTTTACTTTCCTAGGAATTTCCACATTTTGTAACAATGGAATATTTATCATCACCAGTTGATATTGCCTCGTACCAACCATAGTCCCTCTCATTCACTACAAGTTCATGCTCTCAAACTCATAAATTCATGATATCAATTTAAAGTAGTTGCGAACATGGAATAATATTCAAATTGTATGATAAAATGGGTGGAGAAATATTCATTTTCAAATACACATTATCTACTTTTTCTCACATGATATGTACATGCCTTTCAACCAAGTGCCTCAAGGATTGTTATTTGGACACAAGCTAAAGGTGGTGATGATTTTCCATAATTACATGTTAAAAGCATATAAGTTTTCTTGGGGATTTCTTGTGTTGGCACATGGCAAGGAAATATTTTTCCTAGTGTCTCTATCTCCTCATCCATTCTCATGGACATGGAGCCCCCTTGTGCCCCTAGGAATGATCTTAGACATTTATTATATTGCATGCTCATTTTATACAAACTTTTATGCACCGTGGTAACATCACCACATCATTTGTAAGAAACAAAAGAAAAACGCAAACTTAAGCCTATTTTTCATGAAATCTATCATTCCTAATTTTATGTCCCATGTTGTCCATCATGCCCCAATCTGTCCCATGATGTCCAACATGACATTCTCTAGTTGAACCTTAGCCTTTAGCTCTACTTTAGGAATCCATACAAAGCATTTATATTATTTACAATAAAGTGCATTTAATACTAGTCCTACATTGCATAGCATGGTGATCACAATGGCTCTCCATCCAAATTATTACAATTCAGTTACACACAATCCCGGGTGATAGGACAAGCCATTGCAACTCAATAGTTTGACTTAGGAGGTAACTAGAGAGTTTAAGATCACTTTCAAAGAAGTAATAATGAATACATTTCAAGAAATTGAAAATAGTATACATAAGAAATGGCTCTCTAAGGAATTAGTACCAAGAGGATTGAAGTAATTCAAAATTTGAAATAAGGCTTAAAGACTCTAGATTCAAGCAAGCTTGATGCATAACAAAATTCGACAAAGTATGCATAATACAAGCATTGCACTATAGCCAGGGAGGATTTTTTGGAGAAAGCATGCAAAAGCTACTAAATTAGTTGGAGATAAATTCCTTTTAAAATTAGAAATACCCAAAATATTGAAGGATTATACTCTATAAAATTTATAATGTATTTCAAAAATTAACAAACTTTTATATTAGATTAATGTTGTGTCTATTTAGAATGGATGGTGCATGCAAGAAACAACATAACAATTGGAAGACACGTAAGATAGTATGAATAGATTATAAAATGAAAAAATCCAAATAAGAACACAAGGGTTTCCTTAAAAGATCATTGATATAAAAGGAGAAATATATGATATAGAAATATAACATACAAGCAATACAAGTCATACAAGTTTTAAATTATAGGGAGAACATATAACATCAAAAAACATATCTTAAGAATCAAAAGAAAACAAAGAGAAGTTCAAAAAAGTCAAAGAAAACTCCTTTGTCATAACCAATCATTTCAATGACATCAAGAATCAACAACACCACTATAGGAATTTCAATACCCATCTATGACTTCAGCTATAATACTATACATTTAGGGCATATATGTGAGCCCCAAGTTCACCATTTTCGTATACTTTATCTTATTGTCTAGTTTTTCTTCAAATGGCTTGCATAACATCGCCACAACTATTGTGACAATATGATGATGTACTCTTTTATTTTAACAATGGGTTTTGAGCTGAGTCACAAGGTCTAAAACATCATTAAGAAGTCCTCATTGATTGTGTGAATTGTTTTGTTTCCCAACCTTTGTCCAATTATCAATTCTTGTGTATAAAAAACATCCTAACCACCAACTTTTGATAAGGTTATTAGCACAAAAATAAAAACCATGGTACACTTTGCATCACATTCATATGTATTGATCATGTGCGCATGTAGATAACATTGTAAGTTGTAATGACATTTTTCATCAAATTTGTGTTCATGTGTGAATGATGTCTCAATTCATTTTCTTGTTTATTTTAGTATTTGCATGCATTATTTTTTATTTATTGTGTAATTATCATTCCCAACCTCATATTTTGTGTGTATTTGTGTTAAATTTCCTCCAAAAATAAAATTTATTTTGATCATATATCCTTTTCACTATAACATTGTTACTGGTTTTTAAAAGAAGAGTTTCATTCAAAAGCACCAAAGTTGTTTCAAACTAGAGGTCCAAGTGACTTTTCCAAATCATTTATCCTTAAATAGTCAACATAAAACCATCCCTTTCTTTTGTATAGTGGAATTTGGTCATATAGTTGAAACCTCATCTTTAATGTGAGAATATAATTCATATAAATATGACCAGGGACCTTTGATGTATAAACAATAATTCTATCAAGTTCTCCATTTATAGATAATTTAGCCACTAGATGCAAGTTGGGTCAGTGAAAGAAAAATATTATTTCAATATCCACTTGGGTTTCAATCCTACAAAAAGTGGTGGAATTTCCTTCTAGATCAACATGATCCCAAATAGCATCATTTTAAAGTAGTAGACAGAAGAGTGGAGAGGGTATTCTATAGGCATAGATGTTATTCCAATACACCATATATAAGTAGAATTGTGGTTGGTAAGTCGTGTAAAAGTAACCCTCCAAATATCAATGATGTCTCACCTCTTAATAGCTCGTGGATACTAAACAATTATAAGTAATTCAAAGCATATTTTATAGCATTACCTTATTTTACAAAGTATCATAAGATGCTTCCTTATAGAGTGTTCATATAACACCCTTTAAAAAGTGGGATGTCGTGTCATATGTTATGGAAAATGAGACACCTTGTCTAACTTATCAACCAAGACAACACTACTATTTTAGAGAATGAAACATGCCACACATGTGAACCATGGTGTGGATGTATCCCTAGCCTCTTTTAACTAACAAATGAAGCCCCTAGTTATCACACTCTCAATTTTATGGCCAAATCTAATCAATATTTATCATACTACTACAACTTATTCATTAAAGGCTAAATATGTCATCCTTAAAAACAAATCTATATCAATGCACTTTTCAAGCCACTCCGACTCTTAAATGGTTTTTCAGTGAAATGATAAAATTGCTTTCAAAAATATGTGCCATATTTATGAGGATCTCAAAACACGACAGTAAATTAAGAATGTCCTCCCTCATTTCATCATTCACAAAGAGAACATACATGAACAAATCCCAACCATGCCAAAAATCCAAGTATATTATTGCCCCTGTATTTAGCAAAGTCGACTTCTTTAATATATTTGGTTTTTTTCCTTCATTCTTCTTCAAGAGATATTTCCATGATTTTTTTTTTTTTAATTTCGTGACAACGCTCATAACTTCTTAATCGGGTTGACCATTCTTACAATTGGTGCATTAATACCATAACTCTCTCCATAGTTTATATTTGTATTGCCTTGAAAAGTCACAAGCCTAACTCCAATACCTTTGTTAGCAACCAATGCCCAACATTTAGAACACAAACATAACTATAAGCAAATGATTAAACATGTATGCATACACATCTTAAGCAATCGCTTAAATAATTGAAGGTCCATAAACATTTATAGAAACTTTTATGATTAGCTTAAATCCTCATAATGGAAGCCCTCCTTCATGGGTATCATCTCTATACTCATCAAACATGTAATTATGCCTTCCATATTTCCACCACTACACAACATAGCAATCATTAAATTTGAATCTTAATGCCCAATGGCATACGACAAAGGACATAAATTTTAAAGTTGTGCTCCCCTCCATAACTAAGTCTAAATTTTTATTACCTCCCATTAACTAATTTTGGGTTATAAAATTATCATACTAATATTCATATGTTATTAGCGTGTTGATTTGATCATTATAGGAATTCATAAATATATTAACAAATGGGCAACAGTTTTGATGAGTTAGGTGCCCATGTGACCAATATGACTCAATTTGATCATTATGTCTTCACACATTACACTTTAAGCTAAATAAATCACACTATGGCATAATTTTATATATCACTCACAATTATCAGTTATATATTCAATGAAAACTAAATATAATAATACTATAAAAAATCAGCATTAAATGGATAAATTGCAATATGTTAATAACCACAGATATGGAAAAGGACCCAAGATTAACCAAAGCAATCATACTTGTCTTTATGCAAATGATCCATATAAATTATAGACAATGGTTGAAATTGCATTGAAATTTAACTAATAAATATAGTTCTAGTCCATGTTGATTGTATCTAATATCACATTGTCTAAAGCAAAAGTGAATACACAAATAGTTGAGTCAAAACTCTTCATACATCAAATTGTAAACAAAAGATGTCACCAAACATAGAGAGAAATAAGCCCAATTCAAATGATAACATTCTCTTAGAAGATATAATTGTAAACAAAAATCATGATATATTACACCTAGAATGCATTATAAATACAAGCTCTCAATCAATTTATATTCAAAATAAATATGATTTCTCCTTAAATATTCACCATGAACTTCAACTATCAACCTTGGCCACCACATTTAGTAGATTTTAAGGATGAAATTTGAAGGTGAATGTGAAGACAATGGATTAAATTTAACCAAATTCATCAAATATTCATCATTGTTAATCATAGTTGTGTGTTACTAACTAATTAAAGTGTGGATATACAAGTAAGCTAAGCTACCATAACTTTTGTGGGGGGATAGTACTTGAGTGTATGCTTGGAAAGATAAATGTATTTGCCACCATGATTAATTGATAGACTCGTAAATACAAATGTCTTAGGTTATGATGGAATTGTTAGATACCTAATCTGCTAAGGATTATAGTTATGATGTGGAAATTGAACCATCAAAAGCAGACCAAAAAACTTTAGAAGATGAATTTAAAAGACAGACCAAAAGACTTTGAAAGATAAATCTAAAAGTGGCAAGAGTGTATTATAAATGTATATCATATCATGTGAATAAGAGACACATCTGCGTTATAAATGTATATCCTATCATATAAATAAGAGACATCTAATTATGTATATTATAAATATATTATAGATGTATATCATAAATAAAAGACTTTCACATCTAATCTTTGTTGTGTACTTATTTCCTTATCTAATTATGTCTTTGTCTTTATACTTATTTCCTTATCTAATTATGTCTTTGTTTTTGTCTGGTACTTATTTCCTCATCTCTCTTTCTATACGATGGTTTCTACTTATTTCCTCATCTCTCTTTCTATATGATGGTTTCTCTCCTTGGTTATTCGCCATCTTACAAATTAAGTATCTAAATCCGTTTCTATGTCATAAATCCTATTTGTGTCCTTCATAAACGCCAGCGCTAACATTTTTGTTACCCTTGCCAGCCCTGCACTATGTTCATTCTCCAATGCAAATAACGCTCAAAACATGTGTTTGTTCAATGTTTTCCTCTCAATTTTTAGTGAATGTAACGGTGCTCTGTGGACAAAAACGGAACTAAGCTGAAGCTTGGAACAACTGTAGTGATATAGTCGTTCCGGAGATAGTTTCATTCAAGAGTTAATTCTTGCAGTTGAGACTGTCGTTTTAAAGCTACTGGTAGCGATTTTCGGAGCTGGAAGGCTCGATTATGATCATTGTGTTGCATGGTTCCATTGTAATAGAAACACTTCGTCTTAGCATTGACAACTAACTTTCACGTTGTAATCAATTTAATATCGATGCAAGTCTTCATAAAGAGAAGCATATTTGTGCGCGTCCTTGCCTCAGTCTAGACTATAACATCTCTATCCTCCTGTTAATTCATTCTTTTTGAAGTGGGTGCTCAGAATTCCTTCTTGTTTCCAGAAATCCTCTTTTTGGGCGTTTCTCTTCCATCTGCATCTACTCAGCTCAGTAGAGATTCTTGGAATCAAACGCTTACACAGTATAAAAACACTTTCACATCCGCCTGTATGACCCTTCCAATCCCCAGTCTACGCTCAAACTCGTTCATCGCTCTCTGAACGAGCATGTTCCGACTTAATTTCCTCGAAAGAATCCAGGATTGTTTCTGGAATGAATTAAGGTGTTGTGAAGTTGATAATATCCTCCAACCTTGACAGTCTACCATCTAGTGCCTTGAGTAGAAGAGAACCTGAGATCTTGGGCGAGAAATAGTCACTTAGGGTTTGAAGATTGTTCAGAAGTTGCAGAGCCACTCTCAGAACGAGAGGGGAAGCAAATGAGACTGCTCGACAGAGCAGGGGTGGGTTGTTACCACAGAAACAAACTCAATACCCTCTAAGCCATTGATCTAAGCCATTGATCTAAACCCTAAAAGCAAGTGTTGTAGATTTGTCGACACGTTGGCGTACCTGAATCCGGATAAAGGTTCCATCGAATGCCACATGGAGGTCGAATGTATCACAGCTGTGAAGGTCCAGAGTGTTTCATCGACATTTAACACCCACCTTCACGATGCTTGATTTTTTATAAGGTGTTTCCTTCATGGCACAATCTCTAAACCAAGGTGAAGTTATTTTTTTTTTTTTATGCACATAAACTAGTGCGTTTATCGAAGCCTGAAGCTAGATTGCATGCTGGACTGAGAAATTACCTTGGAGCAATTTTCCCCCGGCGTCCTGAGCATCGTGTTGGACTGAACATTATGGGGACTGTGCTTTGGGCATCATAGTAGATTGCAAGGTTTGTGCATATGGGGCGTTTTACGTTGGGTATTTTTTCTCCATGTGAATATCTTACTTGAAAAAATAAAAATGAAAATAAAATCGGAGCATAATCATCAATTTTTGCATCCTCTCATTGTGTGGAATCGCTCATACCTGAGTTCCATATATTCACATGCCGAAGACTTATTTGGCAACTCAACTCAGATTACAATACGCGTTGATGTCGCTTTGATATTATAGTATGCATTGATATTACAGAAGGGCCACAATTAATGAAGCTGCACTCAATTAATGAAGTGTTGAAAGCCTAGTAAATGCGTCGAGTTTGTGTGTTAAAGTCTAGTCAACTTACTATATGCACTGCAATTATTTTCGGTCAAGACAAGCTCGTTTCATAAGCTTGGATCTCAAGGTTCCATAAGCTCGCATCTCTACTTTGCTTATTTTTTGGTTATTTTTTCGTTGAAGTACAAGGGAACGACAGAGTTCAGGTTTCTATCTGCAACCATGCCCAAGTTAAATTTTCAAATTTGATACTCTGAAAAGCTTCTCCAAGTTAGTATAATATTGATGCTCCTGTAAATTACTACGAGTTCAGTAAGTATTGCAGAGTGAAACTGTTATTCCTATTAGTGACCCTGGAACCCCAGGGATTAATGATATTGCTCCACAGTGTTCATAAGCATTAGGGACTGTTTATATTCTTTAAAGTTGCGGCTATTTGGCATTATGTGAGATATATGTTCATAAGCAAGTGCATTTGTAGTTCAACCTTGGTTATGAAATGGATCGAATTGATGATGCATTAAAGTTATTCAATAGCCTAATTTGTTCTATTGTTGATGAGACTTGTTTTTGATTCAAATTTGTTTGCAAAATGCACAAGAAAATATAGAGTTTTTACAGTTGGAGTCTTCGCTTTAGCAAGATTAATTACAACAGCATAAGTATCAAGACACTCATTAGCGACCAACAAGTGATAAAATTGGTAACATTGAGTTTGACTCCCATCATATGCCTATTTCATAAGCATATTTGTGTGTAGATGCAAAAAATCATCTTGCACTTCCCAAGCCAATCATCAGACCTTGGGAAGAGATTGTAAAAAAAAAATAGGGATTGGATATGATAAGGAGGTTTCTCTTTACACTCCAAACTATTCCAAGCCCATTCAATTTCAAAGTGTTGGGTTTCTCCATGGAAATTCATCATCACCTCTTTCAGATCTTGGTCCTCTTCCACAAAGGTCACAACATAATGTCATATGCTAACATTGTGACAGAGTTGGCCATGTGAAAGATCATTGTTTTGATCTTCACCCATGCAAGCATTGTGGTCAACAAAATCATTCTTCAAATAAATGATTTAGAAACAAGCCTCCTGCAAAAACAAATATTCACCTTGGATGGATTGTTCCTTGGCAATGAGCTTCAACAACCAAGAAGATATTTCAGTCATATGTCAAAATTTCTTCTAAAGTATTGAAAAGCCTTACAGTTGAGTTTTCTCCATCATCTCACCTTGTATCTGACAGGGTGGAATTGATGGTCATCTATAAGTTTCAATAATAATATAAGTGACCCTGAGCCACAACTTGACCCGGTTGTCTGAGCCCACAGCGAGAGACAGCCATACCCAGATTCAAAGTTGTAGGCAGAAACACAGAATCCCCTAAGGATACCATTGGTTGGTGGCCTTCCTTAAACCACCACAGTATGCAGAGCTCCCTTCTTCCAGGTTGAAGGTATCCCTCTTCAAAACATTAAGGAACACTTCCTCTAGATTTGGAAGAGTTCCGGGAATCGCACTAAGCATTACTTTGGTTGGTGGCTTTCCTTAAACCTCCACAGGTTGCAGACCTCCCTTCTTCCAGGTTGAACGTCTCCCCCTTTAAAACATTAAGGAGCACTACCTCTAGCAGAAGAAATCAACTTCTTGTTATTGAAAGAGTTCTAGGAACTGCACTAAGTGTTACAGTGTTGGTGGTCATCCTTAAAAAAACGTCATTGGTTGAGACCTCGGGTTCTCCCACCTTATGCCATCATCTTAGAGAGAACATTTATCTTATTGTTGTCATACATTATTGTATTTTGTATTATAGCTCTCTTATATACCCCTTCAGATTAAGGAGGAGATGGCGGACACCTAATCCACTCAGGGTTATGGTGTGGAAGTTGAACAGTCAAAGATAGTCCAAGAAACCTTCGAAAATAAATCCAAAAGTCACAATAGTGTATTATAAATGTATATCATGTGAATAAAAGAAATATCTAATGCTTATCTTTCATATTCTACTACTTTGACATGGTTATGTTTAACGTGCATTAGCTTTCCTATTCTACTTTGACATGGTTATGTTTAACATGAATTTCTATGAGTGCCCATTAAAATGATCCGCTTCGGACTATTAGAAATGGATATTTCTTTATATGCATTTTCTCTATCTACCTCCATGTGTTAGCTTAAATGCTTGATATGTGAAGACTCTCTGCACTTTTCCACTATTCACAAACTCGCATTCGCAACATAAAAGCTTTAAAGTAATCCATATTTTAAAAAATAAACAAATTTCATGTTATAAACTTTTTAAAATGTTATATTACGGACTTTATTTTATAATGATATTAGCTTATTTTATGTGTTTGAAATTTATATTAGATACCATTTTATATATATCTTATAAAGCATAGGTTTTGTTATATATTACAAATTTATATTATTTGAAGTTGCACATTAATTTAGATAATATAATGAGAAAAAATGGTCAGGAAAATAAGCTTGATTTATTAAATATAAATAAATAAATAATTATCATTATCAAATTTATATAGAAACACAAATTATGTGACTTTTCTAACTACCACATTAATGGGTTTTTGAACCAATAATAAATACTACTACCAAGATGTGCCATGGATTTGCTGTAAATGTCTTAAGTTCAATTACAAAATAATACAAGTGTTGAGAAATCAAGGGGTGACTATGTTAGGTGATTTCTCTTACTTTGATAACTACGTGTGATGTTCTTTTGCTTAACTTGATATAATTTTTATTAGCTTTTTATTTCTCTTGAGTATTATTATGTTCTATATCATCAAACAGCGACCAAACACTGAAAACAATGAGACAAGAGGATACAAGATATAGGTTATAAGCCAGGGCCAAAACCTCTTCTCTTGGAAGGAAAACCCACAAGATTTCTACTCCTTATAGAATCTTCAAATGATGAATTCCAAGACCTAAGACCCTTGACCAAGACTCCTTCAAGACCAAGTCAAATTTACCATTAAAGAACTTCCTTCTCAAAGTCAACCCAAGTCAAACTTGTCTCACAACATCTACAAATTCTCTTTGATCAAGATTTTAGACCTACACCTATGACTTCAATTTTCGACCTCTTTGACCTTCAATTTTTGGCCCCCAATAGTCACTGCAACTTCGCATGTGTGGTTGTCTTTAGGGCATATTTGAGTCCTCCTTTACTTCACTTCACTTGATTTTTTCTCCTTAAGGCGTCGGCTTTCAAAGTAGATCTTTTGGTACTCTAATTTGACTTCTCTTTAGCACATCAACAATTCGATCTTATTGTAATAAGATGATGCCCTAAATCTTGCATGTGTGAAGGAAAGTAACCCCAAAACAACTCTTGAAACCTTTTTTTTCTTTTTCTTTAAGGTCTCCTCTTTTCTGTTGCTCTTTTAGGCCTCTTATTCTTCTTAGATCGAACTTAATTGATGCTTCTCCAAATGAAGTCGAGCTCTTATATATAGTCTCCTCGTGGAGATCGAATATTTGTCCATGAGGCCGACTTGTTCCTCCTTGAAGGATGACTTGTTGACTGCAAGTTGACAAGGTCTTGGAGGGTCTTTTATGACACTTTAAACTTACATAATATGCCCAGTAGGATCTTCCATACATGATAATGACTTCTTGACTCCTAGGCTTTATGACAAAGCCCTAGAATCACTCAATGGATGCTTGACCCATAAAAAAAATTACCTTGAGCATGAAATTGATGCATCAAGAATGACAATAATGAATTTATTTTTCTCTTTACGTCAAATCATGAGTAGATTAGACAATATGAAGACCGAACCTAGTTACACATTTTAACACTCCCTCTTAACTAGGAAGGTATTCATAATCTGTACAAGATACTTGGGCGTTCTCATAAGAAGAGTTGGATTGGTAATCCATCTCATAAGCTCTCTTCTTAGCTTTATCAGTGCATCTCAACATATCAACCAACATTGTCACATAGCAAGGCCTTGACTAATAGCTTTATCTCTTCATGAGATTAGAGCACAATGTTGGCCAGACAATGACTTATAAACACCACTATCATTGTCTCTTAAGGAACATATCCCATCCAGATGTTCACAAGGTATGTCTTTCTAGGACCATTCATGTCTTGGATTAACACATCCTCAAGGAATTTCCTCTTCAACTACTATTTCCTATTGGATGCCCTACCACATGTTCAAAGAGTATCGGAAGTCAAATGCTCACTCAAACCCCCATTCTTTCTTCATAACATGAAGACAAGAATGTTGTGTTTATCTCCCCCTCTCAACTAGGGAGAATCTACTCATTTCTATAAAAGGAATATACCCAACCTCCCTCTTAATCAGGGACTTTCCCAAGCTCCCTTTAAACTAGGGACTTGTTTCCAATAACGGTTATTTGCTCTATGGTGCGATACTACCAGTTGCTTGTAGGGCTCCTCTTTCTGCATCATGTCATGAACTTCAACTTCTTCATTATGGAGCCTTCTACATCAAGAACTTATTTGTAGGGCATCGACAATCTTTTTCATCACTTTCCTTCAACGAATCATAGTGTTGAACCAATAGTCATGGCATCCTTCTCTTCATCGGAAAGTGATCTTCTAGTCCACATCTAGATATCCTTCATACGACTACCTTTTCCAAGTCATGTTTCTTTCAGGATCTTCCATCCATCCTCATGAGTACTAGTTGTAGGTGACTTTCTTCAACCCTCTTTTGGTAGCCCCGTTTCAACAAAAATCAAAATGAACATCAAATCAAAGTTACCTCTTTATGATGACCTTTTTTCATGACATTAGCTTCTCGATACATCAACATCCTGCACATGTATGAATCCATATCCAAGACACTTATTATCAAGTTTCTCTTTTCCAGCAGGTATCAGAGTCTTTATACATTCTCCAAGGAGATGTCATAATTAATCCTCTCTAGATATCAGATGTTGATTACTTTTCACGAACTCTTCTTTCATTTTCTTCACATATTGCCTCCTCAGTTCCTTATATCCATAGTTGCTAACCACCTCATATTCTTTATGAGATCATATTATGTTGATTTGATCTTGTCAATATGTAGAAGAGTTCAAGACACATTGTATACATGCCTTCAAGCATCATTCTAATGGAAGAGTTTCTTCTTCTCTAAGCATGCTCATGAGATAGAGTATTCAACCATTCTATCTATAACCATATGATGACATGACTTCATCTATCTATTACCAAATGTTTATACATGCATTTTTCTTTCATGTGATCATCTAGAATTCCCTTTAGCAGTTTCCTTTCCTTTCTTAAAGATGAAAATACTTCAACCAACTTGACATGCTACACATCTTTGTCATCATACCTTACCAATGGATCTCACACAAGGTGGAATGCAGAGTATTTGTGAGGCACTTGCTTCTTCTAAGTAGAGGTGAGCCTTCTTCATAAAGATTCTAGTGAAGGATCTTGACGATCCTCATTTTGCAAATGCTCCTTTCTAATAATTATGATGTATGATGATCACTTTATCTTCTATCTTGCTAGATGACTTTGTCCAACCATATATATTGCTACTTTGGTTATCCTTATATGCTTCCAATGAAAATGTCATGAACTACTTTCTCTTCATCATCATGACAGTTTCAACTATATGAACTTCTACTTTGGCTATCCTTCCATGCCTTTATGATGATGTCATCTCTATCTCAGTGATAATCCATCATATCATTCTTGTGATGCTTTCATCATGACTGTTATCTTCTTATAAACAAAGAGAAGGAGGTTGTTTCAATCATAATAAAAGTCTTTCACTTCCTCCTCTACTTCTTCAATGATATGGGCTTCATTTCTATCTTTTATTTTGTTGTTGTCCTTCTCGAGTTAAGGAAAATTCCTCTTAAATTGTCCATATTCATTACATTCATAGCATTGGATCTTTGACATGTCAAGCGTCTTCTTTATCCGAGGATCAAACTTTCCAAACTTCCCTTTCTTTCTAGCCATAGTTGCATATGCTTGAGTTTGTTCACTTGATCTAACACCACTCTTTGCCTTTAACCTAGTTTCTTCAATCTTGCATAATGACCAAATTTCATTGAATGGAGTGTCTTCCTTCTTTCCATAGATACTTGATACAAAGTTTCCACATTCACTTGGTAGTGCATTGAGTATGATAGTGGTCATTTCTCAATCAGACATAACTTCTCCTAGCTCTTGAATTTGATCTCTTATTTGGGATACTTTCATGAGATATAGAGCTACTCCTCTTGATACCTTCATCTTGTATATTTCAGTTCTTGGAGATATTATTTCTCCGACAGTGCTTATAGAGAATTCTTCTACCAATTTATCATAAATCTTTTTTTATGTATCCAACTTTGCTACATATGGGATGAGAGAATCCTTGATTGATTCTATGAGGATTCTTGAGCCCATCCTTCTCCTTTCATATACTTCGATAGTGCCTGAGATTGATCCTGGGAAGGTTTGGAGATTGATTCCTTGACATATTCAATGACTTCATTTTCTACGGGGATCAAATCCATCCTCTTTTTCCATGCAAGATAGTTTGATTACCCAATCAGTTTGTTTCTCTCCTTGTAAAGTGAAGTCATTTTGATAGTAGATTCAAAAATAAACATAAAATACTTACTTGATGAAGATACCTCCTTAATGATGATATCTTCCAATGGATCTCTTCTTGATGATGTTGACTTCCACTACTCCTTTGTTGTTGACAATTGAAGATGCCTTCTTGATGACAATGCTTCTTCTAGATGGTGAGAGGTGTCTTCAAAGATTGTTGGAGGTGTGATCCTTGATGAGGGAAGTTGCATTGATTTCTTTGATGATGATGTATTTTTCCCTTGGATTGAGTCTTCTGAAGATGCTTCAATTCTTTCTTCCTTGGAGGAGAGGTCATTTGAGGTCTTCTAATCTTCTTCAAGAGTTCTTCCTTCAAGATGATATGTAAACTAGTCCTCAGATGTGCTTCTTATGTTTGGCCCAAATGTGTTCTTCTTGATGCCTTAACTCTCCTTGGTGATTTTACTTACACTCTGCCCTTATGTGTACTTCAATTGGAAGATCTTCAAGCTGCATTTTTGTCTTCTTGTTGTCATCTTAGCTTTAATACCATGTTGAAAAATCAAGGGGCATCTAGGTTAGGTGATTTCTCTTACTTCGATAACCACTTTTAATGTTCTCTTGCTTAACTTGATAGAATTGTTATAAGATTCTTCTTTCATTTGATTATTATTGTGTTTTATATCATCAAACATCTACCAAACACTAAAAACAATGAGACAAGAGCACACAAGATATAGGCTATAAAGCAGTGGCAAAACCTCTCCTCTTGGGAGGAAAACTCACAAGAATTCTTCTCCTCCTTATAGAATCTTCAAATGATAAATTCCAAGACCTAAGACCCTTGACCAAGACTCCTTCAAGACCAAGCCAAATTTCTCCTTGAAAAACTTCTTTCTCAAAGTCAACCCAAGTCAAACTTATCTCACAGCAACTGCAGCTTCTCTTTTGATCAAGATTTCAGACTTGCACCCTATGACTGCACTTTTTCAGCCTCTTTGACTTGTAATTTTCGGCCCCCAGTAGTAAATGCAACTTTGCACGTGTGGTTGTCTTTAGCGCAAATTTGACTCCTTCACTTCACGTGCCTTAATTTCTTCTCCTTAAGACTTTGCCTTTCAAAGTAGATCTTTTGGTACCCTCACTCAATTTCTCTTTAGCAGGTATGCATTTTGATCTTGTTGTAATAAGATGATGCCCTAGATCTTGCACATTTGAAGGAAAGTAACCCCAAAACAACTCTTGAACATTGTTTTTCTTTTTCTTTAAGGTCTCCTCTTTTTCATTGCTCTTTTAGGTCTCTTGTTCTTTTTAGATTGAACTTGATTGATGCTTTCTCCAAATGAAGTCGAGCTCTTATATAAAGTTTCTCGTGGAGGTCGAATATTTGTCCATGAGGCCGACTTGTTCCTCCTTGTAGGCCAACTTGTTGACTGCATGTTTACAAGGTCTTGGAGGGTCTTTTATGACACTTTTAACTTATATAATATGCCCAATAGGGTCTTCCATATATGACAATGACTTATTTGACTCCTAGACTTTATGACAAAGCCCTAAAAGCACTCAATGGTTGCTTGACCCATAAATAAATTTACCTTGAACATGAAACGCATGCATCAAGAATGACAATAGTGAATTTCTCTCTTTACATCAAATACATAAAATCATGACTACATTAGAAATTATGAAGACCAAACCTAGTTACACATTTCAACAACAAGGTCCTTCCATATGCTCCATGAAACAAAAAGTTTGGTGATATTCACATGAAAACAGAAAAAAGTAATGATGACGTGAGGAGCAAAAGGTGTAGTGTATTTTCATTGATTTAATCAACATGCTCATATGAATCAAGATTCAATGCATTTTCTTATGGTCGCATTTCCATGCAGTCATGTTACCAACACTCTCTATGCATGGGACCAAAGGACTCCTAGTTTACTAGGTTGCCTTCCGAAACCTACATGGTTTCTCTTATATCTATTAATGACTTAATTTTAAACACTTGTCATTTATGTATTAATCACTAACATTTTCTTCTTTATCATTACCAAAGTTATAATAAAAAGATTAAACTTTATAATTTTCTACTCTTCTTTATCATTACCAAAGTTATAATAAAAAAATTAAACTTTATAATTTTCTAACCGATGACCTCTAAATCATTACATAAAACACTTCTGCAGACAGTTCCAAATATAATCATCTGTTCACAAGTTTGCTTTCTATTTTACCTGCATGCATTATTTTAAACATAAGAAGCTAAATTAAAAAGTATAAATCACAACATCACCACAGTTGTTCATTTAATTACAAAAAAATTACACAACAATAATCATATTAAACAGTAAAATTCAGGTCATTACATATTTCATGTTCATGATCTCTCTGTAGCTTAAATATTAAATGTTTAAATTGATAAACAATGTAAGCCCAACCTTTTCATAAAATGCGAGGCTTAAATGTTTCGTAAAAGCTTAGGATGAACACAACAATCAAGGGCACTATAACATTTATGTAAAATTATTTATTATAATATGTTTATTTAAGCATGCATTTTAAACCAGTTCATAATGGTGCCCAACAAAATCGAACAGTGCACATGATTTCTTTGATAAAATCAAGAAGAAAATATTATGATCACCAGCAACGAAATTGACTTGCAAACTTATAATGACTACTCGTACTACCGACTTTTTAAAACATCACATATCAATAACGTTGCTGCTGGACCTCATTCCCTAATTAGACTTGCACATGTCGAATCTTGGGACAGCGCTTCTACAAACAGTAAATATATAGAACGTGTTTGCTATGACACCTCGTGTCATTTACACTTTGGTGCAAAACTATGTCAATATTTAATATGTTACTATGCTTAAGCAAACTGGTCACATGCCTGTGGATAATATCTTATATTGAGGTAATTAGTATTGCATATGTAACGGTTAATATTGATCTAATGAAGTAAACAATAAAAGTAATAACAGCTATACAATCATTTAAACAAAATAGGACTATCATAATAAGATTCACAATTAGTATTATTACAATTAACCATATTTTGCTGTTAGCTCAAAACATAGTTCCCCGATGTTTATAGGCACTTTTATTCAGAAGATGTATTTGTCTGGATTTTTTATTAATAGCTGAAAATGACATTAAAATTATAAAATAATGATAGCTTATCGTTAATCATCCTGTAATGTCCAGCCAGATTGTTATTTTACCTTGCGCGTAAGTCGTCCTGTCATAGCTTCCAAGGATTTTGCTGATTTTCTCAACGTTTTAGAAGACATCTACGAGACGAAAAACAAGAGAAATAATTAATGTGTTTTCCGATTCTAAAGAACCCTGAGGATAATTCAAATGTTCCAATTATGTACCCTACCCAAGCCAACAATGTACTTCTATAATCAAAGACAGTTTAAGGCTACAAACAATTGTTTTATGTTATACCACATGCCAAAACAAAGACAACCTTTAACGTATCTTTCATTTGTAAAAGTTGTATATGGTCCCAAATAAATGCACAATGCATACAGAAGATGCAAACTTTAAGAGCAAGTTAACTTTTAAATTGGGAAAAAAATGAAAGATAACGGAAAGCACGTTCCTAAATCGAACCTTCCTAACAGGTGCAATAACAAACTATACCTTAGTATCTAAAAAAACCTGAGAATGATAAAAAAGCCGCAATTTGCAATTCTGCAGTCTGCCCACGGACACTGGTCTTACATCAGATAATGAGACCATTAGTAATAAATACGTCAGTATGACTAATAGCTCTTAATAGCAATGGACTTCTTGTACTAACAGAAGCGAGATGCATTTTGCAGCCCAGTATGGATGAGATATGCAATGTCCATGTGAAACAAATAAACTAAAACGGAAAAAAACTCAAAATCCATAATATATCAAAAATTCAAAATGAAATTAAAAACTAAAACAAATAATGCGAACATCTTTCAAGAACAAAGTAATTTCCTTGGTTTTTCTTTATTGCTCTTGTTGCTCAGTAGGTCCAGAGACAAAATGGATCTACACTGGTATAATCAAAAGAGTGTTTAAGGTGCAAATATTGTTTAAGTTCTACTACACGCCAGAACAAACACTATATTTAAAATATGTTTCACTTGTAAGGAAAGACAAGGTAGACGCCAAAGGGAGTTGCATATGGCTCCCAAATAAATGCACAATGCATACAGAATATGTACAACCTTGAAAAGCAAAGCCGACTTTTAATTTGGGAAGAAATGAAAGATATAAGAAAGCACGTTGCTAAAGCAAGTCATATCATTTGACAATGCACCTTCCTATCATTGTATTCCTGCTATCAAGTGCAATTACACATGCCCCATATGATTTTTTGAGGGACTAGACACTCCAATACCAATGGCACTTCACAGCCCTCAAACAGCAGTAGATATTTTCAGGCTTGAGCATTGTGCCACATTTTCTATCCAAAAGGAAACCACCAAATATATAGGGAGCTTGCAGGGCCAATTCCCCGCATCTATTGCTGGTATGTCTATTTCTCTGCTGAGTTTTGATTTCTTGTTTCCCTTGTGCAAAAAGATGCGTGAATATTTTGTTGCATCTGGCAATGGCTAACCTTGGAAAGAGAGGATAAGAATTAACATTCATAAAGCAAATAAATAGTACATTACATGACCAGAATACTGCCAACACGATTACAGATGAGCGAAGAAAAGCTTCACTGCATTCAACCCTATGCAGAACCAAACTCTGCAAACCATTTTTCATGGCGCTCTATATCAGCAGCAGAAACACTACGTTGAACTTTGCTAAGGGCTTCTTCAAAATCACACATGGCAATGGGATCTTTAGCAATCTCATCCTTTGACATATTCTTTATCTCATCACGAGTCTTCCCTGCAATCTTTCGCCTCATGCCATTCATGGATGCATCCCGACAAACATTTGTTAAATCATCTCCACTGTATCCCTCTGTGCGGCGAGCAACTTCATCAATGTCAACATCTGGTGCTACCTATTCATAAAGATTATATTTAGATAATTAGTACATTTTTCAATGGTAGTTAACATAAGCTAGCAACATCTAGACACAAGCAACTTTATATTACCCATCAGGAAACCGAAATAAGCAGTACTAATTAAAATAACCCTCAATTCCAATAAGAAAGCTAAAGATAATGTTAAGGGGTCAAAAGTCCAAACATGTAATCAAAGCTGAAGAAGAATGAGCACGTGAGGTTTCAAGAGCTTCGGCAGCCAACTCAAGAGAAACCAAGTTTCCATGTATCAAATTCCTAGATTCTTAGTATGAGTAACATTTTGCTGACTAAAATATAAAGCAAATAATAAGATAGAGTCAGATAACAAAACAATATAAAAACAATCATATTTTTTTATAACCATGGGAATTGGTAACTCAATGGAGTGATTGAACCTATGCCTGTGACCAAACCTACTGGCTGCCACTATAACCCAAGAGTATATCCAACAGCTTGCAAGCCAGATATACCAATAGGCCTCATCATTTGGAATGGCATAGTGTGCTAAGAATAACAGAGAAAAATGGCACAAAATTAGGGGCTGGGGTGTCATTCAAAATGTTGACTTGTCCATGTAATAAGAAAAAAAATTTGACAAATATGGCATTTCACAAAGTGTTTGTCCAATAAATGTTTTATATAAGGTGACTGGTAGTGTTCAACACATTCCTGCCACCAACTATAGGGATAGAATCCAATCAAAAAAAATATACAGCAAGCATAATGTTGGTGCTATATTTAGAATCACTTTCAGATCTAACTATCATAATGAAGCTTAACTTGGAATGAAAAAACTACATCCAAATACTACTAAACGAAAACGAGACTTGGAGAAAAACAAAAGTAATATGTGCAACAGAACAGAAGGAAAACAAGACTTCAAGAACATGACTAATAAAGGAAAACAAGACTTGCAACAAAAACAGAAGTAATATGCAGAATGAAACAGAAGGAAGACAAGACTTTGAAAAAAGCGAAGTAATGTGTAGAATGTGAAATTTCCTTAAATGCATCGACTAGAGTTTATTCTTCTAACTGATTCGCAGTCTATTTGTTTACGACAAATAACGAATAAATCACTGGTGCATTCTTAACAATAAAAATACACTGCGGAATATAAAATCAGGAACTGAAAAATAGATGCGCACACATAAAAATGACACAGTTATTATGGACTAAACGTCTACAGAAAAACCCTGAAGGGAAAACTGTTGCAGCAGATGAGGGTTTATTTTATTATGCAGCAATTTGAAAAATATTACAATTTGGATGCCCAACTGGCAATCCTCCAGCAAATATACTGGCAAATAATATGCGGAACAAAGATCTCTACTAATCAACTCGGCCTCCTCTGGCCTGGTCAAACCCCACACTAGCTACTCGCACTACAGTCTGGAACTCACACTGCTAACTCCGGATAACCCACACTGCCTGGAAACTGGCTCTAATTGAGTCGTCCTGCCTCCTTTTGTCACTGAAAATCACTCGCTCTACTTTCTAGAACTGGATCCGGCCTCTAGTTACTGATCTGTGGCTCTTCCAACAATTCGCACTGGGTTTTTGGCAATTCACGCTGCTTGTACGGCCTCCTCTGAAAATGTATTCAGCGTCCCTTTTTCTGCCTCTTTAACACTGGAATATCACTGAGAAACTCTCCAGAACCTCTTTCGAAATTATTTGTTGTTCCGTCTATCCAATGCTCTTCCTTTGACTTGAACTACAGCCCTCATTGAATCTGTGAACTAGGTAGCTTGATCTGCCTCAATGCAACCAATGTTCGATGTATGTCTCTCCATCCTTTCAAGATGCTCTTATAATCTCTCATTGGGTCTTCAACGGCGATAATTAAATCTCCATCAACGGCTAGGATCACATAGACTTCATCAATAAAAGTCTCTAGAGCAATCTCGAACATCCTTAATTAATTATTTTTAGTTTACCAATTTTCCTAAGTTAGACTTAGGAAATAATTTAATTATGGCAAATTAATTTAATTAAGGTGTTTCCCAAGCTTATTTCGCGAAACCTTTTATGGATTATGGAGATCTAGTGTTCCTTAGCCTCTTAGCATCATCTAAGAATAGAAACCTGTCTAATACTACCATAAACTAACACTCCCTCTTAGCGAGGAAGGTGTTCTCTCCATCATACTCCTCTACATCTTGTAGATGGACTGACCACGCTATTGATGTCTAACATCTGTTACACCTCATTTCTTCACATCTCACACTAATCTGACTCCCTGTCACTGGAAATCATTGTGAACAAGGCAATCTGGCCAACACTGTCCATCACGCTACTACGCATACTCTTATCTGCCTCACACTGTTGTTGCCACTACTCAGCTGCTATCACTGCACTACTGTTGCAACCACTGCAATAGTGAGTATGATCTCACATGATCTTCCTTTGAAACAGAACTGGGAAATCTATCCTAGATGGTGTTGACCACTACGTGTCAATGAACAATAGCAGTACACCTCCTTTTTTTCGCAAAAGGGATAACGCCTTATCGATGTGTTCGTGTCGTCCAACTATCATCATCAACATGAGGATCATGTTATAATATAAACCCATTCTACATGTGTATAATGTAAATAATCTCAGCAGATCCGTGTCGTGTATGTAATTGCCTAGGTAAACCTAGTTTTCTGGTGATGATCTACATTCCGGGAGGTTTTTTGTCTCACCAATCCATTCTAGAATGGTTGGCAAAGCTTTCCTTCAACTTTATCCAAAGCCAGAATGGATTTTGTCACTGGGATCTTAGGCGAGTCCTAGTGTTCTAAATCGAGTCTATGTAAAAGTAATTTGGGAATAATCCTAACTATTTGGTTAAGTTATTTAATTACAAATTGTTTGGTCTGCTGAATTATATTTGTGTCGCAGAAATGGGTAGTCTATGAAGGTCTATTTCAAATGGGTTTTTCCCCCTTGTGATATAAAAGATTATGAAAATCATGATGTAAAGTGTTTTCAGGGTTGGAAAAATAATTTATCCCATCATAGGTTAATTAATTAAATTTTTTAGCAAAAATTAATTAAAATCGTAACCCAGAAATTTAATTAATTCTAGGTCCCAGGTAAATTTAAATTTTCCGAAGGCAAAATTCGTCGGTCCTTAAAAATGAAATTTTAAGAGGTCCATGGACTAAGGTAAATTAATAATTTTGCTAAATTTTAAGCCTTTGGTCCCTGGGATTAAGTCAGTGTCAAAATTTTGAAGAAATTAATTCAAAAAATTAATTTTTGAAATAATTAAAATGCATTTAAATGAAAAATTCGAATTTCCTCAAGAATTTGAAATTTCGCCGGACGAAATTAAAAGAAATTTTGATCCTCATCAACAGTCGAGATTTCTTTGACGAAGATCACTCGAACTAGCCGTTAGAGGATTTATCTTTAATAAGGGGTCATTTGTCAATAAGTTCATCTGACCTCTGTGTTTCAAATGGGTTTTTCCCCCTTGTGATATAAAAGATTATGAAAATCATGATATAAAGTGTCTTGAAGGTTGGAAAAATAATTTATCCCCTCATAGGTTAATTAATTAAATTTTTTGGCCAAAATTAATTAAAATCGTAAGCCAGAAATTTAATTAATTCTAGATCGTAACTAAATTTAAATTTTCCGAAGGCAAAATTCGTCGGTCCTTAAAAATTAAATTTTAAGAGGTCCATGGACTAAAGTAAATTAATTATTTTGCTAAATTTTAAGCCTTTGGTCCCTGAGATTAAGTCAGTGTCAAAATTTTGAGAAAATTAATTCAAAAAATTAATTTTTGAAATAATTAAAATGCATTTGATCGAAAAATTCGAATTTTCTCAAGAATTTGAAATTTCGACGGATGAGATTAAAAGAAATTTTGATCCTTATCAACAGTCGAGATTTCTTTGACGAGGATCACTCGAACTAGCCGTTAGAGGATTTATCTTTAATAGGAGGTCATTTGTCAATAAGTTCATCCGACCTCTGAGTTGTGTGCCAAGTGAAAAGCTCTCTTGTAATTTTTATTCAGATAATAAAGAAAGACTTCGGGGTTGATTTTCGTCGGTGTTACTCTTCATGGAAATATTGTAAGATGTATCATTTTCATGCATAAATTTATTTTTAGCCATTGATGATAGCTTTTAAAGAGTGATTTGAGACAGGTATCTTGCTCAATCGATGGGGCTTGAATAATAATCTAAATTATGAACGTAATAGCAGAGATCTCTATTTGTTTGAGTTTTATCATTGTTTTCTCGCTCTATGTTGATGGCTGAATTGAGTTTTGCAAAAAAGTCTTAACTTTTAGATCATCGGGCATTCGGGGAAGTTTTCGGTTGGCCCAACCAACTCTACAAGATGGCAGGTGGCACATTTAACTTTTACATGGCTATCCATGATAGCAAACCAAAATGCCAAGTAAGCTTTAGTTTATTTCAATTTTCAAACTTCATTCTTTTCATATTTTGAACCTTCAAATTTCAATTTTTTTCTTATGTTTATCTTATTTGTTGTAGATGCATGGTGGAGAAGCTATGGTCGCAACGTATCCAATCTCCAAAGGCTTGCCATTCGAGTGCTCAAACAAACAAGCAGCTCCTCCAGATGTGAGCGCAAATGGAGTGTATTTGAAGAAATACACACCAAGAAGTGCGACAGATTAACTATTTCTAGTTATTTTTTTGAATTTATTAAATAATAAACAATATAATTTTTATTTTTATTTTTTATTTTTTATTTTTTATAATTATTAATTTATTATTTATAATTTGACCCTTGTATAGGTAGGAGTCCCACTTAACGACATGGTCTACCTCTACTACAATCTCTGATTGTGGGTGAGGCAACTAGAGAGGACACTTGATGTGGAGGCCATCCCATTGGATGGGATTGACACCACTTCTGCATGGTTCAGGCCGACAGGCCTATCATGGAATCAACGCCTGATTGGTTACAGGAGGTAGTGGAGGGGGTAGCAACTGCAGAAGAGGAGGAGGAGGTGACACCACCTACCATGGTCACCAGTAAAGGATGTGGTCTACCTCCTATAGCTCCTAGTTATTCAACGCCTAGAGCACAACAAAGTCCATTGCCAACCCCAAGGCCTTCTTCATCTAGAGGGAAAGTTGTTATATTTTCTCGCAAGAGGGGCAAAGGAAATCAGTACTACTAGTTACTTGGTTCATTTCATTGTATATGATATTATGACTCATCATATGAGATACATTAGTATATTTTTTGTTGATATTTTGTGGTTGGAACAAGAGTCAAGACTCTATATTCAGGGCATGATTCATTGTTATGTGTGATGTAGCACTAGACATATTACACATCTTATATATTAGTTCTCTTTTCATACTTGTGTCAATCCATTTATTTTATGTTGTGTATGCTTTGGATATTAAAAAAAATGATAATTTTTTGTATTTTCCGATTTTTTCACGATTTATACGATTTTTCCAACTTCAAACCGTCGTCAATTTAATCTCAATCACGATTATCGCAACATTGTTATGACTTCAAGAATAAAATTAAAATATTACAATGTGATTTTATATCATTTCCACACTAACCTCATTAAATGGAATCCTTTCACCATTGAACTTCCATAGTTTATATCATTACTCTTTCACTTTAGAGAGGTATCATAAAATAAATCACTGAAAAAACCACAAATTCGACACACCACATTGGACCACAAACCATTACAAAAGCATGAATCATCTCTTTATGCTCACCAATTTTTCAAGACTATTTACCATGGCTTTCACTCTCCTCTTCAGGGATGCTTTTTTAGTACATTTTGTTGAAAATTGAAGCAAGTGGAAGGCCTTCTTTGGCTTGTGCCCTAACCAGAAAGACCACAAGTTGTCTTTCCTTTAACCACAAAGCGAGTTCATGGAGATTGTGAGTGTGTTTCCAGTTTGCAAGAATAATATTCACAAGTTCATGTGTTGTGTTGGAGGATGAGTCAAATGGATCCTTCTTCAATTAACTATAGGACAAACGACAGTTCAAATTTAGAAAATGACAAGTTGGGAACTTCAATCCTTGATTGAATGAGGACGAGTTATAACTCCAAGTGATGATTGGAGAAGAGAATCGGTTCGACTCAGTTAACTAGTCAGTCACAACTCAACTTCCAAATTTGTATCTTGCCTATTATACAATGGATAGAATCTATAAAGATAGTACAAAAGGCACAAAGTTTAATTCATTATTGTTGAGTGCACGAGTTGGTGTGTGATCTCTTTGCTTGTGGTGTACGTAGCCTTGAGGAGAAAGCACGCACTGGTTTGGTGAGCAAACTTGCACAAAGATTTAGGAGTTGTGTTCTACATAATAGGAGACCTGGTGCGCATGGAAATAGGAGACTGTTGCGCTACAAAATATGAGTTTTTGTGCGCACAAATGTAGGCCCTAGTGTGTTAGGAAATAGGGTTGCTAGTGTGCAGAAGTTTAAGAGTGAGAATCAAGTGTTTTCCAGGGTGAGTCCAAGCTAGTTCAACAAGAGAACAATGTTGTTCTCGGTGTGATAGATTGCCTTGTAAGAGATTCATTTTCTCTATCAATAAAATACTACAGCAAATAAGAGGGTTTTCCCAGTTGGGTTTTCCAAGAAATCAAGTGTTCAAATTTGGTTGATAGTGTTTTTATTTATGCTTTTGTATTCCACCGCTTATCAGTTAAGAAATTATGCATCTTTGTGAAAGAAAGTTTGCACTCGCATTACTTTTCAGTTATTCACCAAGTAGTTGCAGAATTTCATGGAAAATTAACATGGTATCTGAGCAGAGGTCAGTGTAAAAACCAACACAGTGTTGATCATCAATGAAGAGCGCAAATCAGAGTTTTGAAGAAGCAGTGTTTGGGATAAGCAAGATGTTGGTTCAATGACTGAGGGCAGATCACTTTTTAGAGGGAGCCTTTAATTTATGCTCATGGAATGAGTGCATATCAGTAGTATTGGAAGATCATGGAGTGCTTGAGTTCATAAAGCGGGCTCAAGTGCCTCCTAAAGATCCCCAATAGTTGCCTAGCATAACAAAAATGATACCGAGGCGGGGAGGATCATTCTAGAAGGGGTCAAGGACCATATCATTCCTCATCTCCATGGGAAAAAGATAGCTTTTGAGATGTTTAAAGCCATCTTAGATCTGT
Source organism: Pinus taeda (assembly GCA_000404065.3). NCBI lineage: Eukaryota > Viridiplantae > Streptophyta > Pinopsida > Pinales > Pinaceae > Pinus > Pinus taeda. The sequence continues at coordinate 188,432 of APFE031279443.1, read as the reverse complement.
ATCAGGGTTCTAGTGATGTCAGGAAGCTAACTCTCAAGGAGAAGCTAAGAAGTATGAGGATGAGCAAAGAAGAGTTCATCGTCACATATCTTTCAAAGTTCACTCAGGTTCAGGATGATCTAGGTGGTGTGGGTGAGACAAAAGCAAAAAAAGATCATGTGAGTCTTGCGCTTCTGGGACTCCATAATTCTTGGTATGGCTTCCACGATGTAGAAGTGGGAGAGAAAATTTTTCTAGTTGGGAAAGGTTTTGGAGTGACTACGTTCAAGAAGAAATCTAGAGAGGGACGAGAGATGGTAGATCGGTGAAGACAAAGGACGAGAACTTTTCACTGGCAAGCAAAGGCAGCAAAGCCAGAGACAAAAAGGGAAAAGGTTGTTAGTTTTTGGTAGCAGCAAACACGTGTTCTAGTCCCTATGGTGTCTATGAGGCTAAGGAACACATTTTCTCTAATACCCAAAAAATGTTTCGTGAGAAATACCTCAATTAGATTAATTAGTAATTTATTAAATATTTTCCTAAGTCTAACTTAGGAACCCTAGTTAATTAAATTTAATTGATGAAAATCGATTTTTCTCTAGAAACTTCCGAAAAAGTCACTTGATAGGGTCAAGATGGTCTTATCAATTGATTGTGATTAGATCATGGTCATTGATTACACTACGATAGATTGTAAGAGAAAGTCAATGGGGTTTGGGGAGACACACTTGAGCAATATGACTTCCCCAGTTGTAGTGATTAGCACGGGCGCAATTAAAGCAGAGGGAGACACCAGCAACAAGGGTTTCAGTAGAGAATTTGGACGGAGATTCCTAGAGAAGATTTCTATAGATTTTCCAATGTTCCAGTGACAGGAAGAGATGCCAAATTTATCGGCAAAGAGGTTGTACCAGGAGGTGCGAATTAACTAGCGTGCATTGCCAGTTTATCCAGTGCGATCTGTGGAGGCTACAGATCGAGTTTCAGTGTTGGGATCAGATACCATTGGAGGTTGTTGAAGAAAGTGTAGCTAGGTTCGAAATTTACAAATTTAATTTTGATCTTTGTACTTGTCAAGAAAAAGAAATATTTATTTTTGTGAATAATAAGAATGAGTTTCTTGCTCATTTCTTAGAAAATTCAAAGAGTCAATGTCATGCTCTTCTTGAGCTTATATGTAATGTAAAAGAGTCAACCTAGTGTCCAAGACAAGCACCATCCCCTTGAAGAAGGCAGCAAGCAAATGAATTAACAAGCACTGCAAGTCAGCTAAATAAAAATACAGTGATCTCCTTGATAAGTCGGCCTGACTTATGGCTCACATGTCAGCCTAATGGATGTCAACAATGATGCATATGTATAACGCATGGAGTGACATGTCAAGCACAGTACTTCAGATGATCTCAGAAGAGGAAAAGCGAAGGTGAAGTATACACAAAACCATAGTCTCTTAGTGAAGAAGTATACATTGTCTCTCAATAAAGTCTACACAGAACCACAGTCTCTCGGTTGAGCATCCACAGTCTCTCAATGAAGCATATTTAGATCTCGATGCAAGGAAGGATTATGCTCACTATATTTGCGATGATAATCTTTGTCTCAACACAGATGTGATTCCATATTATCACACTCTTGGCATACTCTGTCTCAGCATATGAATGATAAACAAATCTCACAGTAACACGCTTTGGCACGATTTAGATGAAGTCATGATCTCAGTTTCAATTACAAGCTATTGATCATGAAAAGATCTTTGTGCAGCTGTCAAAGATATTGATATTTACATATCTCAACATCGAGATCTCTTTGTTATAGTGATGATGTCATTAAAGGTGTAGAAATAATCTCGGTGAAAAGCAATGAAGACCTCAATGAAGATGTGACAATGGAGGTGCAGTAATGATTTCGCTATTATAATAAATATCTCAATGAAGATAACCTTGACGAAGCAGTAGTAATGATGATGATCTCAACAGTGATGAAGAAGAGGATTGGTGTCTTGGTCTTGGAATGGCTTAACAGGTCAAGGGTCCAGGTCTTGGTGTTCGTCAATTGGAGTTCTATAAGAAGAATTATGGGCGGGTTTTCCGTTTTCCTCTCCAAGAGGGACAGGTTTTGGCCCTGGCAGAAAGCCAAACGTCTTGTGTTCTTGTCTCTTTGTTTTGATTGCAGTTTGATGAAGCAAACACACTCACTAATAATAAGAAGAAGATCAAGCTAAGATAAATTGCAAAAGAACTTCACAAATTGTTATCAAGTCTAGAAGAATCACATTAATCCCACTTGCCCTAGATTCTTCAACAGAGGTGTGAGTGGCTTCAGTGAGTAATTGGAGGCAATGTGATTGCCATAATGAATTTCCGAAGGTTGATCGAATTTTTCAGAGCCAATGATGCACATTTCCAGTCACCAGTGTGAGCAGCAGTAGATGTGAGTAGGCTGGGAAGAGGCCAAGTTATTTTTGCAAGGAAACTTGTGTTTCCAGATTATTTTACTAGTGGAGAAAATTGTATGTCGGAGCTTTGCGAGTACCAGTGAGGTAGTTGTACTTCTCAAATTACTAAAGAATTAATAATATAAACCCTCATCTACTGAACTAGTTTTCCCCACATTGGGGGTTTTTTCCAAGGACTATTATCCAAATATCTTGGAGTCCAAATTTTTGTGTGTGCATTATTTTCTCAGCTCTTGAATTTTATTTATGACAATTGCAGTGGAGAATTAATCGTTATTTGTCGTAATAATTTATAAAGACAAATATATTGCATAAGTTAGAAGATTAATTTCTGGTTGTTGTAATTAAAGAAATTTCACAAAGGAAAGCTCGAAAACAATTAAAAGGGCGAGAAGAAGAAGAAGGATCTAAGCAAGATCAAGTGCTTCCTTTTCCACAAATTCGGGCACTACTCTACAAAGTGTCCTAACAAGAAGAAGGGGTCTGGTAAGGATCATGTGGCTGCATCAACTAAGGTAGATGGGTTTGCTTCTCAGTTTGAGAAAGACTTCTAATTGATAGCTTGCATGGCAAGCTTAGTAGGCAGTAGCACGTGGTATATTGATTCTAGAGCATCCTTCCATGTGACTGGGAATAGGGAGTATTTCAGCCAGTTGGAGGAAAAGAAAATGCAGGTTCATATTGAGCTAGGAGATAATGGCAAGTACGCAACTAGGGGAGCTCGTACTGTCAGCGTTGAGAGGGAGTCTGGGAGCTCTCTCCATCTCAAAGATGTTCTCTATGTTACAGGCTTGAAGAAGAACCTTGTTTTAGTGGCAACCATAGAGGACAAGTGTTATGATGTCATCTTCAGTAGAGGTAAGGCTTACCTCCAGTACTTAGCTTCTGGATGTAAGAAGAAGATAGGTGTGAGAATGAAGAATCTCTACAAGTTGCAAGTTGAGACATACGTAGCCTTGAGCAACAAGGCAACAGGTGGGCAAAGCAAAGATGTTGGAGAACTTGAGCACAGGCACATGGGCCACTTGCATCATGAAGTGTTGAAGATCCTACAGTAGATAGGCATAGGGCTACCACAATACAGTCTTAACAAGAATGGAGTGTGCAAGGGGTGCACACCTGGCAAGTATGCCAAGTCATCATTTGAGGGTTGTGACGGCAAAACCATAGGGATTTTGGAGCTAGTGCATTCAGATATATGTCGGCCCTTCTCCTCTCCATCACTTATGAGACACAGGTATTATAATACTTTCATTGATGATTATTCTCGGAAAACTTGGATATTTTTTATGAAGAAGAATGATGAGGTCTTAACCAAATTCATGGAGTTTAAGGCCTTGGTAGAAAACCAGACAAGGAAGAAGATCAAGGTAGCAAGTGATAATGGCGGGGAATATATCTCTAATGCCTTCAAGGACTTGTGTGTGCCAAGGAGGGCATTAGGAGAGAGTTGACAGCACCCCATAACCCTTAGTAGAATGGGGTGATTGACAAGAAGAATTGCAGTGTAGTTAGAGCAGCTAAGCCCATGTTGCATGATCAGGGATTGTCTATGTTCTTGTGGGCAAACACATGCAACACTGCAGTATTTCTATAAAATAGGAGTCCACATAGGGTGCTTGGACGAGTTATACCAGAGGAGTCTTTCACAGGCAAGAAGCTTGATGTTTCACACTTCCATATCTTTTGCACAAAAGTTTACTGCCATGTGTACAAAGATAGTCAGTGAACGCTGGAGCTCACCACAGAGAAGGACATTTTTGTGGGTGACAGTGAGACTTCTCAGGCGTACAAGGTGTATATTCCATCACTCAAGAATACATTTATCAAGTGAGATGTGAGGTTTGAGGAAGACCGAGCTTTGAGGGAGTCCTTGGAGCCAGAGCAGGGTGGAGTACCTGAGGAGGATCTACTCGCTCCGAAGGAGGAACCTCAACCAAGATCACAAATCGAGTGTCAACTAGGTGGCAAGAGGGTTGCACAGTAGCATGATGACGAGGAGAGACCAGGATGAGATCAAGCAGTTACTCCGTTACAAACTCCTAACACAAGGAGGAAGAGAGCCAACTGGGCTAACAAGTTGATTCAAGAGGCCCAAGATCATGTTGAGGCTCCTAGCTCTATGTTCAGGCAGAGCAAGCAGCGTCAAAGGTACACAGGTTATATGCCAATGATGACAAAGTTGGTGGACACAAAGCCTTGTTATGAGGAGGCAGCCTCTCATCAAGTTTGGCAAGATGCCATGGTGGAGGAATATTCCTCCATCATGAAGAACAATGTCTGGGATATTGTGACACGACCAGAGGGAAAATTAGTAATACGATCACTCTAGGTGTAGAAGGTGAAGCATGGAGCAGATGAGAGTGTGGAGAAGTGCAAGGCTAAGTTTGTCGCCAAGGGATTCTCACAAATTGAGGGCACAGACTATGATGAAACCTTTGCCCCAGTAGCACAATATTCATCCACCAGGACGATTCTGGCACTCATATAGCACAAATGGGGTGAACAATCCACCAAATGGACATGAAGACAGCGTTCCTCGACAGTGGTTACGGAGGAGATACATATGGAGCAGCCAGAGGGGTTTAAGCAATTCAGCAGAGACACGCATGTGCAGGCTAAAGAGAACTCTTTATGGGCTCAAGCAGGCTCCGAGAGCATGGTACTCTCATATTGACAGCTACATTCAAGGATTACACTTCACTAAGAGTGAGGCGGACGCCAACCTATACTACATCATTATTAGAGGGCCTTCACTCATTCTAGTGCTCTTTGTTGACGATCTTATATTCACTGAAGCAAACAACCTAATTCAGGATTGTAAGGAAGACCTTGCAAGGAATTTGAGATGAAGGACATGGGGCTTATGCACTATTTCCTTGGATTGGAGGTTTAGCAAGGTGATGGTGAAATCGGCATGGGACAAGGGAAATACACCACAAAGATTCTCTGGAGATTTCGTATGCAAGATTGCAGGGCCTTGGCCACACCACTAGTCACAAATTGGAGGAACGTAGATGCTAGTAGAGCAAAACAAGTAAGATGCTACAGTATACAGGAAGCTCATCGGGTCCTTGATGTACTTGGTCAACACATGACTTGATATTTGTTTTGAGGTATCCCAAAGGCACAGCAAATTATGGACCACACCTTGTCAACAGTCCAAGAAGCAAAGTACAAAGTAACGGATCAATTTTTTTCAAATCAATTTCATCACTTAGCTCCCAACTATATCATTGTAAACACAATTTCTGCAAAGTTTACTGTAAACGATGCTAGTATGACCACTAAGTCATGTAATTGCACCTAGGTAAGCCTATGATTTTTGTCAAAGGTTTTCATCCCACGAAGTTTTTTAGCCTCCTAAATTATGTGTGTTTGTAAACATGGATAATCAACATAGTTTTTCTTCCAACTTTAACTCGAAAGCTAGGGCGGGATTCATTGGCATTGTCCTCGGTGAGTCCAAGTGTTTATCGAGTCTATGTAAAAGTGTGTTTAGGAATAATTTTAGTGCATGGTTACTCATAGTTAGACAAACAAGTAAGATGCTACAGTATAGAGGAAGCTCATTGGGTTGTTGATGTACTTGGTCAACACATGACTTGATATTGGTTTTGCAGTAAACCAGCTGAGTCAATTCATGATGGAACCGACCAAAGTTCATTGGGTTGATGCAAAGCATGTTTTGAGGTATCCCAAAGGCATAGCAAATTATGGACCACACCTTGTCAACAGTCCAAGAAACAGAGTACAAAGTAACTGATCAAATTTTTTCAAATCAATGTCATCACTTAGCTCCCAACTATATCATTGTAAACACAATTTCTGCAAAGTTTATTGTAAACGACGCTAGTATGACCACTGAACCATGTAATTGCACCTAGGTAAACCTATGGTTTCTGTCAAAGGTTTTCATCCCACGAAGTTTTTTAGCCTCCCTAAATTATATGTGTTTGTAAACACGGATAATCAACAAAGTTTGCTCTACAAGTAAGATGCTATAGTATACAGGAAGCTCATCAGGTCATTGATGTCCCTGGTCAACACATGACTTGATATTTGTTTTGCAGTAAACCAGCTGAGTCAATTCATGATGGAACCGACCAGAGTTCATTGGGTTGATGCAAAGCATGTTTTGAGGTATCCCAAAAGCACAGCAAATTATGGACCACACCTTGTCAACAGTCCAAGAAGCAGAGTACAAAGTAACAGATCAATTTTTTCAAATCAATGTCATCACTTAGCTCCCAACTATATCATTGTAAACACAATTTCTACAAAGTTTATTGTCAACGATGCTAGTATGACCACTGAGTCATGTAATTGCACCTAGGTAAGCCTATGATTTTTGTCAAAGGTTTTCATCCCATGAAGTTTTTTAGCCTCCCTAAATTATGTGTATTTGTAAACACGGATAATCAACAAAGTTTTTCTTCCAGGTATAACTCGAAAGCTAGGGTGGGATTCGTTGGCATTCTCCTTGGTGAGTCCAAGTGTTTATCAAGTCTATGTAAAAGTGTGTTTAAGAATAATTTTAGTGCATGGTTACTCATAGTTAGACACCATCGCTAGACTATTTTATTATAAACACACTTGGTTTCATACTAGATCATTTTGCGTCGCAGAATTGGGTAATGTCTTGAGGGTCTATCTCTAAACGTGTTTTCACCTTCTAAGGGTTGAAATTGTAATAATTTGATGTAAAGAAATATTTTAGTGCATGGTTACTCATAGTTAGACACCATGGCTAAAATATTTGAGGATGGAAAAATTATTAATCTCCTTTAGAGTCAATTAATTAATTTTTCTGGCAAAATTGAATAAAAATCCTAAGAAAGAAAATTAATTAATTTTGAGTCAAAAATAATTTGAGAAGAATTAAATTCTCTCCAAGTGGAAAATAATCAAAAAATTCGTGGGACAACGAAATTAATTTTTGAATGTCTCCACCAAGGGAGAAATGGATATTTTATTAAAATTTGACAACTTGGACCTTGGTGGTTAAGTCAAGGTGAAATTTTTGAAGATATTAATCTAAAATATTAATTTTTGGATTTATTAAAAAATGCTTTTCAAGAGAAAATCGATTTTTTTCTCAAAAATAGAAAAATCAACAGTGGAGATTAAAAGAAGATCGTGTTATTTTCAACAGATGAGATTATTTTGACAAGGATCAAGCCAACTAGTTGTTATTTTCCACTTGGAGGGATTTTCTCTATATAAGGAAGCTATCAAGCTCATATATGATGATCTTTGGATGGAGTAATTTTGTAATGCATGTGTTGAGTCTTGCTCTGCTGGAATTATTCTTCGAATAATAGAAACAGTTTGGGGTTTCAGTTCATAGTGTTCTTCTATCTGTTGATCTATGGTATGTGCTAGTATTGTGCTAAAATTCATAATTGTTATTTTAGTTGTCGAAGATAAGATAATTCTATTGGTATGGTTATCTATACCTTATAGGTGATATGATTCACCCCATGATCTAAAAATTATTTTGAAGATTAAATAGAGAACTACAGGGACACTAGCCCTTGGATTCCAAGTTCACAAATTGTGGGGAAGGATCCACCTTGTTTGAGCTCTGGGATTTCATTTTGACATGATTTTATAGGAGCATTTTGGCCAACGATTTTTTCGAAATTATTCATCCATATTTTCTACTCTAAAATCTCAAAAAAAATTGTCCACGGGGTCGTGGATAGACAGTGATCGGGTGCTCCATTAAGGCATTCCTTGACGTGAAGTCACCAGTTCAATTCTCTGCCCCGATCAAGGTGCTATATTGGAGACATGATGATGTAGTCCCACCCAAACTTACCAAAAAAGATCTCAAAAAGAATATTTTTCTAATTTTGTGCTATAAATATTTAATGAGCTAATAAGAACAAATATTTGAATTTTGTAAATATTGTGTATATTTGTAAATAAATCTAACTCTTGTTTATTTGTGAAGTTTTGTAGATAATTTTGGGGTTTGGGGTTTTATTTTTTATTTTTTATATATTGGGGGTTTGGGTATTTTTCTCTCTTCATTTGTAGAGGTGAATTCTCAAGTGCTCGAAGGAAATTCGAATTTGGTTGCAGAAACTAACCTTGAGGCTAGCGTTTCAAGGGTTTCTCACCTCCAAGAGAGGTCGCCTAGCTCATTTGTCCAAATCGCTCAATTGAGAAGGGTTAAATCAAGCCCTAGAGGCCTAGATCTAGCCTCCCAAGGTTCTAGAACCTCAACACTTAGCCAAGAAGAGAGGTTGTAGGCCCTACAAGGTAAATTTAGAGATTTTTGGTGGTAAATCTTCATGTTTTCCTAACTCTATTTGTTTTTGCAAGGATTCAAAAAAAATTTAAGGCCTCCAAGGCCTAGCCAAACTCCTCTTCTGCCATACTGTGAGCCATAAAGGGGCTTATCTCCCTTGCGGCAACCTCTAGGACGCTTGTTTCTGAGTACCACAGGCCATCAAGGCCTCTTCCACCCTCTCAGCAACCTTGATTGGGCCTCCCCCTAGTCTTTGCGAGCCTATAAGGGCCTCTCACCCTTGACGGCAGCCCCTACCATCCTCATTTTGGTGTGTCGCAAACCCTAAGGGCCTCTCTTTGCTTTGCTGCAAGCCCATAGGCCTCTCCTTCTTGCTGCCACAGGCCTTATTAGGCCTTGAACCCTAGTTCAAGCCCTCATTCAGCCCTCTTACCCTCATCGTTGCCCCTCTCCTAGACCTAATCTATCCATCCTTGTCTCATTTTGATCATAAGCATTGGTTTTTGGACTAACACTTTGTTTTGCAATGCTTTTGGAGTTAACATTTGCGGTTGCGAGTGGATTAACTCATTGGAAGATCCCTACAAGTCATCAACAAAGGCCATAGGGCCTAGTGGTTTGCTTCCTCATCCTCTCTTTTCTCATCATTGTTTTATTGCAGCCTTAAGATACAAATAATAGTGGCATAAAAGGCATAGCAGTGACACCTAAACTTGTTGGGCTTTCACTTTTAGCATCCCTTGCATCTTTGGTAGTGGTCTTGTTGTTGGCAAAATAATTTAATTGATTGTTGTGATCATTGGTCTCCAGATTTCTTGGCTTCCTCATATCACTCTTGCATTTCATTGTTAGCTTTTGCATCCATCTATTGCACTCTTGCATTCATAAGTAGTTCATTGTTAGCAATCTCATCCAATTGACAAATAGATGCTCTAAAAGATAATTGGTATACTTGGACTAAATTTGTATTCCTTACATAAGATAAGCTTGTTGCTCTCACATGTTTTCTCTTGCTCTTTTAATGTCATTAGCATCAAGTAAAGAATAATATCATTGAGCATATCATCATTCTCTAAGTTTCCTAGTTTTTCTCATTGCAAGCATTCTTGCATGTCATTGGTTGTCAAATTAGTGAATGTTTCGATATCTTCCTTCCATTGACATTGAAAAGTATTAGTACATTGTGTTTTCTAAAGGATTCCTAGCATTTTGTGACATTGGTTTTAAAGAAATACTATTGCTTGCCATTGCTATCATTTCCTAAAGAAATTGGCTATTAGATAAGTAGTTACATTGCTTTTCATTATCATATTGGAATTAGCATTCTTGAGAATAAGTGCACTAGCATATTGTTTTGCAAGTAAGCATCATCATAATCTTGCAATATTGAAATTAACTCACTCTTAAAGCACTTGATTAATCACCATATTGATATTGTGATAATTCTAATCTTGAAGTCATCTAAGAAATCTCAAGAATTATTAATTGTGTTGATATCTTATTGAAGGATTGGCATTGTCTAATTGGCGCATTAACATTGGACTTCTGCAATTTACATTTTGAATCAAGTAATTGTCCATTGTGAGATTTCTAATCTTGAATTGCTTTACACTCTCTACTTGTCATTGGGCAACCTAATTGGTAATTAAAGAGTTCATTGAGCACTTGTTCTTGGTGAAGATTGTCTTTGCAACTGTTAAGTACTTTCCTTTATTGCTATAAATTGGATATTTTTGTAATTTGTCTCAAAGTACTTAAATTTTTTAACGATCTCACCTAAAGCTAATCACTCATATCTACATTGCATTTTAGGACTAATAGTGCATTGTTAAAATTTACCTCCAAGCATAAGCTTGGTTGAAAGATGATAGGACCACCTTTCTCACCCAACTTGTGAAGTTTAAACCCTCACTTGTGGTTAACACGGTGACCTTGCAGTTGTCAAAGCCACAGTTTCTACAGCATCAGAGGCATTCGAGTGGTTAGAACTCTAGGAGAGGTATCATTAATATAGCCATTGCTATCTTCCCCTGGGTTTCTCTCCACAACCTACACTTGAGAGAAAGGACTCACTTAGATAAGCATCTAATTTAAAATTGACCAAGAATTTGCATTTCACTTAGTTCTAGGTGTCGCATCTACTATAGGATAGTGTACATCCTAAGCATCAACTGTTCATCTGGTAATTTGGTAACTAATTTATATTGTGCAAGTGATTTGACTCCATAAGGCATTGGTTTCTCAAATAATCTAGTTAAATCGTACTAATAATTAAACTTGATAATAATCACTAACCGATTTGTTAGGTCATTCAGGTTTGTCTCCAAAACTTGTCAATTCCCAACAAGTCTTTCATCCTCACATCTCATAGGGACTACCCCCCATAGCCTGTTGTAGGGAGACAGCTAAAATGGAGAGGGCAGGGATCAGAGTGACAGTGCCTGCCCTAAGTCGTTGTCGCATTTACCTGTACAATTTGGGTGACAACAAGACTATTCAAATAGGGGATAGAGCCTATTGTGATACACTGTAAGAATCAGAGTTGCATTAAGCTCTCTGAGAATCCAGTGTTTCATGATCACTGCAAGCATATGAAGATCAGGTACCATCATCTCAAAGATTGTGTGCAGAAAGGAATAGTGAAGCTACCATATATTCCAATAGAGGAGAAGACAACAGATACTTTGACCAAGGCAGTGGCAAGAAGCAATTTCATCTATTTCAAAGACAAGTTGGGAGTTGTACAAAACCCCTTCCTCGCTAAGAGGGAGTGTTGAAAATTGTAGGGAGTGGAAGGTCTTCTCTAGCTCGTGCCTTAGCCAAAAAGACCACAAGTTGTCTTTCGTTTCACCATGGAGCAAGTTCGTGGAGATTGTGAGTGTGTTTCCAGTTTGTGAGAATAATATTCACAAGTTCATGCGTAGTGTTGGAGGATCAGTCACATCGATCCTTCTTTAGTTAACTACATGATAGACGGCAATTTGAATTTAGAAAAGGACTAGTTGGGACTTCAGTCATTGATTGAAGGAGGACTAGTTATAACTCCAAGTGATGATTGGCGAAGAAAACCAGTTCGACTCAATTAACTAGTCAATCACAACTCAACTTCCAAATTTGTAACTTGATTATTATAGCATGGACATCATCTATGAAGGAAGGACGAAAGGCACAAGGCTTAATTCATTATTGTTGAGTGCACAAGTTGGTGTGTGATCTCTTTGCTTGTGGTGTACGTAGCCTTGAGCAGCAAGCACGCACTGGTTTGGTGAGCAGACTTGCGCAAAGATTTAAGAGTCATGGTCTAAATAATAGGAGACCTGGTGCGCACAGAAATAGGAGGTTGTTTCACTACAAACACAGAAATAGGCCCTAGTGCGCTAGGAAATAGGTATCCTAGTGTGCAAAAGTTTAGAAGCAGGAATCAAGTGTTTTCCAAGGCGAGTCCAAGCTAGTTCGGCAAGAGAACAAGGTTGTTCTCAATATGACAGATTGCCTTGTAAGAGATATAATTGCTCAAACTCTATCAATAAAATACTATGAAGCGAACAAAGTTCCTTCTATAAATTAATTACTCCAGAAGACTTGGAATATGAAGTTATCCATCGAGGATATAAATATTATATTAAAATATATGAATAAGAATGAATGAATGATCTACAACGAGAACGAGAGGCTTGCTTATATACCAAGCAAGTGTCTCTTCATGAAGAGTCATGTCCTATTAGACATGCATCTTCAACCTAATTACTAGCTTAACTAACTATTATTTATGATTATTATCTTTTACATTATATTCATATTATTTGTATATTTTATTTGTTACATTGCCTCCTTCCTCAAAAATCTTTGTCCTCAAAGCTTGTTGATGAAAAAGGCTTGATCTCTTTTTCGACTTCGAAAGTATTTATGTCTCGGAATAGTCATCCTCGTCGATACAAGTTGATATGATCTTCTTAGTGACAAACAAAATTGTCGCACTGAGAAGGGATCAGACCATCCCATATTAATCTTTTGTATAGCATTCTGATCACTAAAATTTTGTAACGACTTGTCAGCATAAGATGGAATTAATGTTCCATCATTATTCTCTAAAACATTAGTTTGTTGTCTACGGTTTGAATGGTCCTGATACACAGCTTGGTTGATTTGTCTATTCTCATGATTCAGATGTCGATATAAAGTTTTTAGATTTTCTTCTGGCGAAAATGTTGTCGAATTGGTTATGGAACATTCACTTGGGATGTCCATTGTCTGCACTGCAACATCTACGTGTGTCTTTTCTTCAACTGACTTGTCTTCTTGAGTTGTCATATTCATTGAATCAGTATTTGTTCCCTTATTTTCAACTTGCACTGTTGTGACTGGAGATTTTGATACTTCTTCTTGAGTGACTTGTTCCAACTTATCTTTTAATGCTTTCTTATCCTCCTTAAGTTTCTTAGTGTGATTGAGCAGACTTTGATTATGGTTTCTCAGACGTAAAATTTCTTTTGTTTTGATTCATCAACCTTATTTTCAATGTTTTGAATTTTAAGTTTTTCATCTTTTAGATCTCTGATTTGTTCTAATAATTTTTTATTAAGGTTCTTTAAACGTAAATTTTCCTCTTCTTGTTCTGATAAATGTTACTTGAGTTCTTTCTTTGAGACTTTAGTCTTCTTCACTTGTGCTAGTAATTTTTCGACGTGGTTGAGACGAGAAATTTCTTCGTCCTTTTCCATTATTTCTTTGTAATGTATATCCTCAAGATTCTTATGTTCGCGTTCTAACACTTCCTTGCTTTGTTGAATTTTGGCTATTTTGTCATTCTCTTGATCTTTTAGCTGCACTTTCTCGGTACACTGGATAACATCATTATGTGGAAGTGATGATGGATGTAGAGAATGGAAGAAGGAATCCATTCTCTTTCTCTCCTCAACCTATCACTCAATTATTGCAATTAATTGTTCTATATCTCTTGCGATTGATTGTTTTTGTTCCTTACTTAGGGATTCCATATTTTTTCTTTTTCTTCACTTCTTTTAACTTTGTAAGGAATTTTTTTTTAACTTATTTTATCTCCTATATATATATATTTCCAATATTCTCCCTTAATGCGGATTGTTAAAAACTTTATATATATATATATATATATTTCCAATATTCTCCCTTAATGCGGATTGTTAAAAACTTGAATACCCTTTTATTAAAAAAAAATAATAATCCTTTATATTGTTGCCCTCTATATATGTATGTATTTCTTTATATTAAGACCCCTTTTCAAAATAACTTTATTATTTTAAAATAATAGTTTCACTTCTTCTTTTTTTAATAATAAATTGGTCCCTTTTTTATATACTTAATTACTCCCTTGATAACTTTTAAATGTCACCCCACTTAATAAATATAAAGGTCACGTCTTTTCATATGACACGGTCACGATGTTCACAATACTTTTTAAGTAAAAAGCAATATTTACCTTTCACATAAGAGCTTTTGTATCCATGTTTTTTCTTTAACTTTTAAAATACCATGGGTTGTTTTTAAAACCTCCTTAAAATGTTCTCCACATAAAAAGTAAAACGTATTCCTTTTGTTTTTTTGTTTTTTTTTTGTCTTTTTTAATTTTTTAAAATATCGTGGGTTGATTTGAAAACCACGGGCTTCTCCATGTAAAAAGTAATGCGTATTCCTCTTTTTTTTCTTTTTTTTAAGCAAATGGCCAAAGGCCTGCAAAATGGAGAATCTCCCAATATGTAGCAAAACGCTTCAAGTATGACAACAACAAGGTTGATTGATTTGACGGTCAAATACCTGGATCGGAGAATGAGCTCTGTGCACCGGTTAAGCAACCTAGAGGACCGAACTTCTCTGATACCAAATGAAGCGAACAAAGTTCCTTCTATAAATTAATTACTCCAGAAGACTTTCATCCACACTAATCAAGCTATGCATTTGGAATAAGAGGGTTTTGATTACACATTGTAATGTTTCAATCTTAGAATCAATGTGCATATTCTTTAGGCTTTCTCTTACTTGTGGTAATTACCAATTGTACAAGTCATAGGCAACCCTCATTGCCTCTTTACTTGAGTTGTTTCTATATGATTGCACGAAAAAGAATACTCATATCTATACACCGTCGTACACCAAACCATGAGCTAAGCTACAAATCATGTGTTGTAGATCTATTCCTTGGCTCAAAGGCAATTCCCTTTTGCACAATATGAATGACAACAACTTGTCATCCAAACAACTAAACCAGAGTTTATTCTTCAATAAGCAATGTACTCAACTAAGTTTTGATGGAATGAAGCAAAACCATACAAGGTCAGAGAAAGGTGAATAAAGAGCCCATCAACAAGCTAGCATTGGAGAAACAAGACTAGCACGACATCAGATAGATGAAGTCTCTCAAATAGGCCCCAATACCAATTGTTGGTATTATGAGCAGCAGAAGCAAAAAAATTACACACATAAAAGCAATAATATTCACAAAGGATCACATTATATTAATTTACAAATAATAATATAGCACCCTCACTCACACCAATACAGCACATCAGGCCTCGTAATATAGAATTAAGGTGCCCGTAACATATTTCCAATACGGCTAATTGCTTCAACCATATTCATAACAATCTCCACAATATCTCTACAAATTTCTTAGTTGATTTTATGTGATCTCCATCCCTAACTTCTCTCATTGTCCTCATCTTTGGTCATACATAAACTTCCAGGATAAGTCTACTTTCATTATTAACAATTTCATCATTTCGTAAGTAAGAATTATTCCTTCAATAGAAATAAAAATAAGACAACAGAAGATAATTCCCAACCATATGCAAAGAGCATTAACAAATCAATGATACAATAAAGGTGCATTCGCGAAAAAATGATTTTTTGACATTCCGATATCATACCTCAACACCCTTCAAGTTAATGCGGATAAGCTCCTTACGAGACTCAAAAGCTGGAAGAGGTATATAAATTCTCTTCTCTAGCCGTCTCCTGCAATGCAGACACTAGAGATTTTACTATCTGTAACAACAATGAAGCCCTCATCTGTAACAAATATGAGAGCCTAACATACTTCAAAAATAACCTCACTGTCTAGTCTAACTGTACCCTCCCACCACAGAAAATTAGTAATAACTCATTAAAAAACAAGAGAGAAACTGCCATTTAAAAAGCATGAAAATGGTGCAATAGAAGAAAAAAACAAATAAGCATTAAATGGAATCACATTAGTGCACATCTGAACATGCCAATACGATACTTTTAAAGAACTTTAGTTCAGTTCAAAGTGGACCTAAACCTGAGAGCTTCATCGATATCCCATGGGAAATTTGTAGCTGCCAGCACCATTACTATTTTCTTCCCACCATCTTCATTTGTGGAATTATTATTGACTCCATCCACTTGCACAAGAAGTTCTGATTTCACCCTCCTTGAAGATTCATGCTCTCCTGATGCCCTGGAAATATTAACTGTCAGATATATTATGATGAGATTGAGGATGATAATCACAAACAATTCAGAGATGATAATTAGAAGCAATTTAGAGCATAGGATAAAATAAATACCAAACTAGTAGTTTATGCTTTATTTTAACCGTTAACATATAACTAGTTTCTACAGAACTTAGCAATCTGATTAGAATCAACATCAACCCTGGTTCATCACTTTTGATATTTATTTTTGATATGTTGAAATAAAGTATATCCCCTGCTGTTCTTCATTGCCAACATTTTAACACAGCTCAGGGGTTACACTAGTCCATATCTCTTGTGGTAATCTCCTAAATTATAAAAATCATTCTTCTTTTTGCTTTAGGTAAATTACATTCTTCTTTTTGCTTTAGGTAAATTAGGATTTATTCGCAGAAAAATCTAATATTTTCAGTGTTTAATGACTACGTGATCCATGTTCTAAGGTTACACATTGTTGGAAAGTGTACTTGATAAGTAAAATTGTTATTTTACATGGATTTTTCAGGAATCTTCTAGAACTGATGCCAAGCTTTTATCTGTTGTTATATGTATTATCAATCATCAAGATTTGTTTTACTCTAATCCCTTTTTTAATTTTGCCTTCATTTTGCATCGTTTATTCATAATTTCAACAGCTAAATTTGCTGTCATTATAAAGTGCAGTATTACTGTAAATTGCCGATTTAAACCCTAGTTTGTAACAGCCTTGAGTATTTTCTTGATTTGAAATGTTTGAACATATTTAAGCCTCTCAGGTCAATCATGGCCTCCAAATTGAGCCATAGCTACCTTGAACCTTGATCCACCTCAAACCCTAATTGGTTACATCTAGATCCAGTGGTTTTTCCTTGCAGGGTCCTTAGGGGGCACTTAGCTTAAGATCATTGGGCTGTTTGATCCCTAAGCCCTACCACGGAAGCCTCCCTTGTGTTAGATTGTGTCCATAACTAAAACAAGGGTCTCCCAAGTGTTGCACATTCTCTAGGTTACCTAGTGAGGCTTTGCATTAGCTGCTAAATTTTGATGTAACACAAATTACTACCTCAAACATACCAACAATAATATTAATGGTAACCACGTCATCTTTCTCCAGGCAGATTATGCAGAAGTATCATCAAATAAGAAGATATTGATGAAAGGATTTTCGTAGAAGTTATTTATTGGCAAGTTTTGTATGGTTGAACTTCGAATATTGAGAAAAGGCCATGGTTACCACATAGATCAGGGAATGTGTGATTGAAGACAGCAACACTTCAAGAATTATGCGTCTAGACTCTAGAAATAATCACAGCAATTAGCACATCAGTTACAAGGGCAGGAACAAGGTTTCCAGTATATGCACTCACATTGTGTCTAAAAGTGCTCTTAAGTGGCAATCATAATTGTGGAGAAGCAGAATATAAACAATTGGAATGGAGATTTGAATATCCAGTGCTAAGTCCACATTGTCAATGTTACCGCTCAAACTGTCATCATGAATGTGTAAAAGCCCCAAGCACTAAGATGATAAATTTGGGTAACTAAGAGGTTAGCCACTATCACCTCACCAACCCTCTTCCACTCCAGGGCAGCTCTTCTCCAGCTCAAGAGAGGCTTAGGTAAGAGAGTTGTGTTAAATATCCTAATACCATCCCAGATTTATTCTTCTCACAACAATTTTATTCCCAGCGACTTATTTATTTTACCAAATAAATTCTAAATTGTTGAAAAATAAAATATCTAGTATTTTTGACTCTAGAAAATTACATATGCAACGGAAATGAAACAGAGAGATCAATCACACAATACAACAAATAAAAACCCAGAAGAATTCTCCTTCGTTAATTAATCTGGAAAATCAGTGTTTCGACTCACAGAATTCACAAAGAAAAATAGTTACTGGAACCTGCAACTTGGCCCCACTGGAATAATTCGACCCAAGGAAATTCGGCCAATTGGAAACTAGCCACTGAAGAAATTCAGCTTGTAGAAAATTGGCCCACCTCTCACCAGTGAATCGGCCCCTGCGCCTTTCCCTCACTTCGCCTCTGTGCACTCACAAAATGGCCCTAACAAATTCGGCCTCATGGCAATTGCACCTCCTCACTTCAGCAATTTGGCCCCTCCAATATGCAGCAAATCAACCTCCTAGAAACACTACCAGAATTATCCTTGTATTCTCCTTCCTTCTCCTCAGCCTAATTGAGCTTCTCGCTCCAGAGAATTCGCTCGCTCCTTGAGAAAATTGTTTTCTCAAAAATGTTGTAGTTGCCTCTCTTCTTTATCTATGTCTTCAGCTCTGCCTTAAGCTTTAATTCATAAAATTCATTAAGCCTAAATCCCTAACCCCTAATCTCCCTTCTAGAAGATCTAGGAGATCAATGGTTGAGATTATTTCCAAGTCACTTAAAACATTGTATAATTTATCCTTAGAAAATGACTTAATAATTCACAATAATTAATTGACATTAACTATTGTACTTTTCCTAAGTTAAACTTAGGAAAGAAGACATAAATCACTTACTCCACCAAACAAGCACCCAAAGAGGCAATAAATCATCTCATAGAAGCCGGGGGCACCAAGCCTATGTAGACCACCTTCCAAAGCTACCACTTGCTTCACCAGGTTGCTAGAAGTTAATAGTTTCCACGGGGATGCGCCCCAAGGGAGGGGGACGCGCTTCCACACTTTCCCACGCTTCAAGGAATGTTTCCCCACGTCCCCTTTTTGTGGAAACTCTAGGGGGACTTTTTCCAGTGACGAAGAGCGTCCCCTCTCTTCTCTATCTATGGCTTCAGCTCTCCCTTAAGCTTTAATTTATAATCTTCACTAAGCCCAAATCCCTAACCCTAATCTCCCTTCTAGAAGATCTTGGAGATCAATGGTTGAGATTATTTCCAAGTCACTTAAAACATCGTATAATTTATCCTTAGAAAATGACGTAATAGTTCACAACAATTAATTGACATTAACTATTGTACTTTTCCTAAGTTAAACTTAGGAAAGAAGACATAAATCACTTACTCCACCAAACAAGCACCCAAAGAGGCAATAAATCATCTCATAGAAGCCAAGGAGCACCAAGCCTATGCAGAAGACCTTCCAAAGCTACCACTAGCTTCAATAGGTTGCTAGAAATTAACAGTTTCCACGGGGACGTGCCCCCCCAAGGAGGGGGACACGCTTCCACACTCCCCCACGCTCCAAATATGGAAATATTTCCCCACGTCCCCTTTTTGGGGAAACTCTGGGGGGGACTTTTTCTAGTGATGAAAAGCATCCCCCCAAATTTTTTTGCTAATAACAATTAAAAACATAAAACTTACAAATTTTTAATATAATTAAAAAATATAATAAAAACTAAAGGATAAATTAAAACTTTAAAGCATAATCATTCATATTTCTCATTAACCCTACATTTTTACCTTGTTGCCCGATATTTTTTTCTACTATAGCTCGATACTTTACATTGCCGCCTGAGATTTTCCTGTTGCAGCCGCTCGACATTTTCCATTTGC
The DNA here is from genome assembly GCA_000404065.3 of Pinus taeda. Classification (NCBI taxonomy): domain Eukaryota; kingdom Viridiplantae; phylum Streptophyta; class Pinopsida; order Pinales; family Pinaceae; genus Pinus; species Pinus taeda. Next base: position 168,769 of record APFE031279443.1, on the reverse strand, counting down.
AATTTGCTATGATTCAAATTTACCATCGATCGGGGACCTGAGACATTTGGAGCTACGATTTTCATTTTGTGACTTGGAGCCACCAAATTGGAGTTGCAATTTATTATTTAGTACTTTTTGAGAAATTTACTAGTATTTGACTGCTTTTTATGTTTACCTATAGTGTAGTATTCTATGACTATTTTAGACTTCAGCATAATGTCATTGTCATCTGATGAATTTACTTTCGATGTGCATTGTGTAATTTCATTTGTCAAATGATTAATTTAATTTAGATGTACCTTATATAATATTAATGTCCATTGCGAAATGATGAATTTAGATGGGACATTGCATAATGCAAATGATGGATTCAATTTAGTAATTAACTTTTAGATTTACAAATTTATATTGATGATTGCAGAAATGTCAAATGATAATTCCGTTTCATAATAGCCTAATATGAAATGATTATCATATTTAGATATTATTAAGATTTACTATTTACTAATTTAGTTATTGACATATTATATATATATAATATATATATATATATATATAATATATATATTGTTGGGATATATATATATATAATTCTTATGGCTCTGACGTCCCCAAGTTCCCCAAAATTTCACTAAATTTTGGAGTTTCTTATATACGTCCCCCTTGTGCATATCCCTGCTCCCACGTTTCCCTGTCCCAGAAACTCAGTGGAACATTGGAAATTAAAGCTATGAACTGCAAGGTGAAGTGAAGGGTAATTTTCGGGAACACAGGTTTGAAAGTTGTAGAAATAAAAGTGGATAGGATGACTGGAAATCAATGCATAGTACATTGGGTGAGGGAGTCATAATAAGGTTCAAATGGGAGGCTGTTCTAAAGATGGTAAAGGGACAACATGGCTGAAAAGTACAAGCTAGAAGTCCCTTTTCCTCGCTGTCCTTATTGCAAAATATGGCCAAGCGTATTACAAATGTAGACAACACTTGATACTTCAGAAGACTACAGCTATCAAAAACCATGTATGAGAAGCTTCAATCCATGATCAGAGAAGGATAAGCTTTCATAAGAAAAAGTTTAAATGATAACACAGCATGGAAGATGGGAGAAATACATAGACTTCAAACACTTGAAATATATTTCTGTCTATTTCAGCCAGCAACAAAGAGAACAACAATAAGAGATATAGAGACATCCTCAATGACAAGAAATTATTGGTTCTCCAAGAACATCCAAGGGTTTTGCCATTAAGCTCCACAAGAGGGAGTTATCCCAGATCCAACCATGCCAAAAGTGAGGGAGCTGCTCTTTAAATAGAGCCTTAGATTAAAAAATTAAAAATGAACCAAACCAACAAAAACAAAACAAAAAACAAAAAAAAATCTCCAATACTCTAGAAAGTGCTACAAGTGGACCACTACTTGCTCCAAAATGTATATGTCAGGTGGATCAATGGCCCCTTTTCATGACTGATCAACATAAAATAACAACAAAAATAAAAGACAGATTGCAAATCGCACCACAAATAGAAAAAATGGCTGAGATGAGAGTACAGCACCCCTGCTCATGGAGAAAAGATAACACCATCGTTGTATGCCCATGCCCAGCTGAAGTGAATGCTCCATAAGTCGAATAAAATATCCAAATAAGGTAAGGCCCATGCATATGACTTGATTTGTAGCAAGTCAGCTCTAAATGCCACATAAGAAATGACCCATGGCTCGTTACCATATCCTCAACAGCTGAAGGAAGATAAACCGCCCCATTTATGATAACTCAGCCAAAAAAAATCTCCCATAGAAACTCCATTTGCGTAGCAGGGGAGCTTTCTTACATATGGCTGAAATGGCGGCTCCACAATTCATGACTTCACCCACTAGAAACGGCCAGAGCTCGGGAAAAAATAAATAAAATAAAGTGGCAGGACAATGGGTTGGACAGTTCAGTGTTTCAATTCACAATGCATTGGATGCTCAAACAGATCGACATTTGTATGATAACCCCTTCTTATGGTTTTCCATTTTTAATATGCTTCAATTATACATACAAGTCATGGAGCAGCCTTCATGGTATTAGCATTCAAATGGCCCCAGGTATTTATGTGAAAATTCCTTAAACCGGAATCCCTACTGCAGCAACTAATGATATTTCTCCTACTTGTTAGATTTACATGAACAAGTTATTTGCGGTTTCCTACAGCAAATATCGAAATACATACACTGCATCCTACACCATTTAAATAATATGTTGAAACAAGAAACTGAACAATAGACAAAAATACAACACAAATGACAGTTATTTTTGGACAAATGTCCGCAGAAAAACTCAAAGCAAGAAAACTGGTGCAGCAGCTCTGAGGGTTTTATTATTATGCAGTGGTAAATCTGAATACAATCATTGGATGCCCTCCCGGCAATCTAGTTACAGAGAAATGTTACTGACAGAAAGATAAGTGAGATCACCTAACCCTATCATTGGACATCCTGGCTGATCCATCCCTTGAGTGAACAACCCCTAGCTGCCTCTACGCAGTGTCTACATCAGCCCAGCGTCTCACTATCTAGGAACTGCGTCACTCTTCCCGACTACTCAATTTGCCTCTAAACATCTGACTTTTGCTCTCTCGATCTCACACCCTAGAATCTAGCCACAAAAATCAATCTCCCGGTAGATTTTTGGACTTCCTCTTGGCTTCTGTGTTGCCTCTGTGTCATCCTACACTACCTTTGCGTGGGCCTACGTAGCTCTGCGTCAACCTCTCTAGCTCTGCACTGCCACTGCTGGATCTCCCTCTGTCTTCTCTATTGAGTATTCTCCAACCGGGAAAAATTCCCTTTGGATACTATCCCTGCCCCTCACTACAAAAACTCACTTTGAATCTCGAGCAGTTGCTCTGCTTAGAAATTCGATCTTCTGAACTCCCTGTCTGAAATCCAAATGACCCTCAAGCTCCCTTAAATAATCTTCTCGTTGACATTCAACGGCCCAGATTAAAAGCTAATCAATGGCTAAGATCATTTTAGCTTGATCCTCGTCTTCTTCTAGAAGTTACACTCACAATTAGATTAATACCCATTAATATTTTTAATTTCCAAAGTTTAGACTTAGGGTCCCATTAAAAAATATTAATTATTTTAATAAAATTGTCTTTCGCTGGAATTTCCCAAAATGCTTTATGGGTTCTTTGGAATACATGTGCCCAAGTCTCCCTACAAAATTTGAGGCCTAGAGCACATCCAATGCTACCCCAAATCAACACTTTATATTAAAATATGATTTGTCCACCTCCACATATGTGCACAATGCACACTAAAGCGCAGTAAAAAAATATTTCAAGTGGAAGCAGCTCCATCGAATTTGGCTCACTACCCCCTTCATGCACTTTATGTAAGACCCCACCTTCTATTATTAATCAGTGTTTTCAAAAACGGTCAAGCCAACTCCAACTCGGCTAAGCGAGACTAAGACAAGGCCTGGCCAGGTCGGCTCAGTGGATGAAACGGAACTGCTAGTCGGGTCAACTCGGTGGATGAAACGAAACAGTTCGTCAGTTTGTTACCGAGCAGACGGAGCCGATCACCGACTCAGCTGGCTCGGTAACAAACCGGTCAGCTCGACCAAGCCCAAGATAACTCGACGGGCTCGGTCACCCTTGTGCATTAGCAAGTTTGAAGGATTGAAGCCTTGAATCTTTCAGTCCTCTCGACTCTTTGAAAAAGATCTTGAAGCACATTCGTCAAAAGTTGTTCTGCCTCCTACATATCAACGATTGGGTTGTTGTTTACTGCATATTTATATCCCTAGAGTAATCTATCACTGTGAGAAAGTTTTGAAAATTACAAGGCCAAAGTATGGTTATCCTAGTGGCATGAATTAGAAAATTGAAACAATGCATTGAGCCATACAATGTTTTTAAAAAGACAAACACACTTGCAATGGACTAATAGATACATATTTACCTCTGATTGTTCTGGAGCTTGGCCAGAATTAAAACAAGGGTTTTGAGAATTCATTAGGGGCAGATTCCTTGAAATCATCTCCAACAGTCTAGGTAGAAGCATGAGACAGACCATCCTGTAGCAAAGGCACAAATTTGAAGATATCTGTTGATCAGTTCATTGGCTTATCATTTGGGAAGCTATGATTGGTTGCAGAGAATTGGTATTATTGTTGTTGTATTCTAGTGATTGTCCTTGGGCTGAGGCAGAAAAGAATCCTCGCATTGGTGGCTAAGTATGAAATTTGTATTGGACAATGCAATGGGTGCCATTTTGATATAATGGATATATTCATGAGCCTACTTTGATCATATGTTGTCTTCTCTCTATATTCTAAAACTTTGTGTTTGGAAACATGAACAAAAATCTTTAAAATTATGTTTTTTATTAAAAAATAAATATTTAACGTATTTTTTACAACGACAGAGTCATTGTAATCAAACCGGTCAAGTCGACACTGAGTCGTAGTCAGAGCCAGAGCCGACCCTCAACCATTTCCGAACTGGAGTCAGAGTTTTAGAACATTGTTATTAATATAATATAATAAAGTTTAAACAATTATGTCCCTTTTTTACAAGTGGGCTCTCATGGTGTGTGTTTCCGTTAATTTTAGACAATAATAGTATCTTCTATGCTTAAGAGCAATTTACTTTGATTTTTCTTATTAGCCCAATATCAATTTCCAAATTAGCAATCACATTAACATTGAAAGTAAATGTAGATAGAACATAACAATAAGTAGAACACAAGCTAAGACAAGAGAACACAATATTTGGCGAATGCCAGGGAAAAACCCCAACGTGGGGAAAACCCTTCAATCAAAACTTCCTATCGTTCGTCAAAAGTTCAGCACAGAGAGAGAGTACAATATACAAAATTCACTTGCCTAAACATTGTCAAAACAGTCCAGTCAAACTGCAATCAACAGGGTAGCCTAACCAGAAAGTCAACACTGGTCAATCCAGCAGAAATTCTCCCCCAATTCAGCTCAGTCAAACCCAGTCAACTCGGCCTTCGGAGACAGTCCAAATCAGCCCAAAATAGTTCAAAATTTCTCAGTCAAAGTTGGTCAACGTTGCAGTCAACGATGTTCAAATAGCCCAAAAAATCTCAGTTTTTGTGCCAAAATATGTGGCCTGCCCAAACAAAGATATTCCCACAAAAAACATAGACGAACATTGCTCAATCAACGTTGGTCAAAGTTGGTTGCAACTCAGTCAACACAGAGAACAAAGATCTTAGTCAAACTTTCGCACTTGTGGAGAAGAATAGGCTACCCTGTAATTTGTACAACCCAATCAGATGAAGAGAGAGAAAGATGTGTGAGTGATGAGTGTCCAAATGAGGAAAATGACACCTCTATATATACACAACGTTGAGAGTGAAGAGACAGGTCTGTTGGGCTTCATGAGCCTACATTAGACTTATGGCCAACCTTGACAATTTGTCCATAGAAGAAATAAATTCATAATTCCATTTCTACTTGTCAGAATGAAATGATCTTTAGATCAATCCTACACCTCTCGGAAAGAGGAATCCGATAAAAATATCATATCCATCATATGAGCTATCCAAGGTGGAGTTTGGCCCTAGTTGCCAATTTTAATACTCCCTCTCAACTAGGGATAAATCCACCTGCTAAACCATCTATCAATCTGTACCATCTCTGACATCCTTGCTCTGCTCTACTCTGCTCAGCTGAACAATGAAGAAATAATGAAGAAGAAATGATCAAGAGTGTATCATACCACTCTCCATTGACCCAAAGTCAGTCTCCATTGCTCCTAGATCAATATCAAACATCCTAGCATCGAGAGTACGGTAGTACACAATGCGTCCATCAGTAGTACTATGGTCCCTATCCTCATTTCCCTACTCATTGGCCAGATGAGAGGTACTTCCCATGAGTCTCGGACTGCATGGGCAGGATGTATCAGCAGGAGAAGTTGAACCACTCAACCTGCTCATATGCCATAGGTGAAGGTGAACCACTCATCCTATGCATATATCAACCATCATGGGGTATCATAGGGGAAGGTGAACCACTCACCCTATACACAGCGCACCAATAGGGGAAGGTGAACCACTCACCCTATACATAGCGCACCACTAGGGGCAGGTGAACCACTCACTCGATGGTCACTCATAGCTCCAAGAAGTACCCCCAAGCCCCCGGGAGCTCCCAGAGCTCAATATCCAACTCAAATGGGACCCTCATAAGTGGGTCTCTCCACGACTCCATGTGATTCAAGGAAAGTTAAGAATTTGACCTTCCTTAGAGGCTTCGTAAGAATATCGGTGACCTGATCATCAATCCCAATGTGATGGAGCCTTATTGCTCCCCATTGTACCATATCCAAGATAAAGCGGTACCTAATATCATTAAACTTGGAGAGGTCATGAAACACTGGATTCTCAAAAAGACGAATCCCACTTTGGTTGTCGCAATAGATCACGGTGGTATCCAACACATGCCCAAACAGCTCACTAAAGAGCTTCCTCAACCAAACAGCTTCACAAGAGGCCACCGTGATAAGAAGGAAAGTGATCGATGGTTGTTGCCCTACAAGGAAGAAGCTCAACTAAATTTCATGACATCAAGGAGAGAATTTGATCAAGCAACTGAAGGACCCACAAAGAAAAAGTTGTTGATATATAGAAGAGTCCCTAGCTAGGAGGGAGCTCTAACAAGTCATTGATCAAGAGGGAGTTTGAATTAAGATCACCCCTGATTACAAAGGAGTGACGATTGTGTTTTTCCATGTCATGTGTCATGCACTAGACCAGGACTAACAGTCGTAAGTCTAGATGAAGGCCATGAATGGAGATGTAGACACATGATAGACACAACATTCTTGTCCTCACTTGAGAAGAAATAATGGGAGGATTGGGTTATCATCTGGCATCCGATACTCTTTGAGGATGTGTAGGGCATCCAAGATAAGAGTAGGCAACGGGATCGATATTCCTTGAGGGTTGGGAACCCAAGATAAGAATAGTTCTAGAAGGTCATACTCAGTGAACACCCGGGTGGGTATGTACCTTGAGAGACAGTGATGAAGGTGTCTATAACTCATTGGTCTCGCCAGCATTGTAGTTCATGGTATCGTGGAGAGATGGAGTTGTTAGTCAAGGCCTTGCACTATGACAATGTTGATTGATATGATGCTATACAAATGGGATTACCAATCCGATTCCTCTTATGAGAAATTCTTCAGATTAAGAATAACCAAGTACCATTCTAAATACCCCTTAGTTAAGAGGGGGTGTTGAAGAAAAGTGTAACTAGGTTCGATATTTGTCAATATAATTTTGATCTTTGTACTTGTCAAGAAAAAAATATATTATTTTTATAAATTATGTTAAAGAGCTCTTATTGAGCATTTATGTAACGTACATGAGTCAACCTAGTGTCAAGTAGTAGCCCTCCAAGACAAGCACCATCATCCAGAGAAGAAGACTGCCAGCGACACGATGTGAAAGACAGTCAAGTCAGCTTCATAATATATAGAGATGACATGTCTGCTCAATAAATAGACACCATGGTTCACAATGACACGTCGGCTTATATGGAAGTAGAACCACTATATATACCCCATTAGGGTCTGCGCAGAACAGACGTACAGAACTCGGATCCTCTGAAATCTCGGGTGGGTACAGTGACTCAGAAATTTCGGATAAGTGCAGAAGTTTAGGTTTTTTGGATGGAAGGACCTCTGTGTTTTTCTGTGATGTTTCAGCCTCCTCACAGTCTCAATAAAGCACTGTCTAGGCATGCTAAAACACAGTCCCAGTCTTAGAATATATGCGGTGAAATACACTCTTGGCATACCTCTTTCTCAAGCATACAGTCTCGGTATTTTTGTCAAGAAGAGGATCTTAAGAATCACCCTCAGTCTTGGCATACACTTGGATCTTAAAGAATCACCCTCAAGTAACAGTCACAAGCATGATGATGATCTTGGTATATATATCTTAGCATAAAGATCTCAGTGATCCTACAGGAATACTCTCAATACACATACATATCTCGCTATGGACCTCATTGTTATGATGGTGATCTAGATGAAGGTGCAGAGATGATCTCAGTAAAGGCACAGTGGTGATCTCAATGAGCAATCATGGTACAGCAATGATGATCTCGGTAAAGCAGAAATGATGATGATGATGATCTCAGCAGTGACAAGGAAGAAGAATGGTGTCTTGGTCTTGGAGTGGCACAGGTGACAGAAGGTCAAGTGTCAAGGTCTTGGTGTTCGTCAATTAGAATCTCTATAAGAAGAATTATGTGCAGGTTTTCCTCTCCAAGAGGGATAGGTTTTGGCCCTGGCAGAATGCCAACTTCTTGTGTTCTTGTCTCTTTGTTTCGGTAGCAGTTTGATGAAGTAAACACACAGACTCATAAAAAGAAGAAGATCAAGATAAGATAAATAGTAAAAGCTTTCTCAAATTGTTATCAAGTATAGAAGAATCTATCTAATGCTAACTGCCCTGGATTCTTCAACAAGTGAAAGTGATTGGGGCAAGGCGTGGAAGAACATGATCAAATTTCTCTCTGGTTACAGGTCCGAGTCTCCACTAAGGCTGACCACAGGCATATTTGATGGGCTGGTACCTTATATGGTGTGAGTGAAACTACTTCTTTGAATAGGCTGCAGCTCTTTTGGGTAAGACGCAGCTTCAAGGAGACCTCCTCGCTTAGGCCGCATGCCTTCCCTTGCTATATGGTGAGCCCAGATCTTCTGTTGACTAGGCCTTAACGTAATCCTGGGCAGTATTCGAAGGTCATTCTGTGTGGGCAGAGCTCTGAATCAGAACCATTGACCTATGTTAAGGTCAACATGAGGACCAAGCTCCATCTTCACCAATGGATGTACCGCAGGTCAAAGTTAGGGCTGATATTAGCCATATATGCAATGAAGAACCTGATTGAAGGTTAGCGGCAGTGATCATAAGTATTTTGAAGCAGAGAAAGAGGGCTTAGCCCTAACCAGAAGCCATCCTGATCACAGAATTTAAGGTACAGTGATTGCAAGAAAAACTTCAGTTGTTTCTAAAGGGTCAGTTAGGAAGATGGCTATTAGGAGCCCTTTCAGGAAGCTGCTATATCAGTCAGAAGTTCAGACTTCTCATGGATGCCTCAATCAGTGGTCTGGCAAGTCAAATTTATCTTATATTATTGTACTCTCTCTCTCTGCTGAGCATTTGATATTAATAATAAGAAGATTTGATCAAGGGTTTTCCCCTTCTTGGTGTTTTTCCCTCGCTTGAGCCAATTCCTGTGTCCTCTTGTCTTGGCTTGTCTTCTGCTTATGTCATTCAGGTTCTTTCTTCAGTTACTGTCAATGTGTTAATGGATTATGTGATTGCTAATGAAAGTAAAGATAATTAAGATTGGGCTAGATGGATCACTGAAGTAATTGACCTAAGCAAAGAACATGCTAATAAAAATTAACAGTTTTTGAATGTCCCATCTCCTAAAAATACTAGTGGAAAACAAACAAAAGGGAATTGCTAATATTCAGTTTATATGTTTTAAACTTTTAAATGATCTTATTTCAGCTAGCAGCATTCTACACACACCAAAATGTATAGGAGCACTTTGAGGAACAATGGTGCCTTTATAGTTCTCAAATTATAGACGATCAATGGCAACGAATTCCCATATACTGTGATAACTACATATGAACCTAAGAAATAATACACCTTGTAAAAGAAAATAATTACTCTCGAGACAAATGTCACAAATCGATAAAAAATATCTCATTCATGTCCATAGAAGGGGATTCTAAATTTTAAAGACTGCAGGTCAATCAAATACACCAAAGAAAGATTAGATTGCACTGTTATTAAGGACTGGAAGAAATTATAACTAAATTCTAGGAAAACATATTTTTCAGAAAATAACAAATAAAATAAAAAATGGTATACATATAGTGAAGAATAACACTCATCACTTTACGCACCCACGAGCATTGCAAAGTGAATCAATTTCGTCGATGAAAATGGTGCTCGGAGCATAAGCTCTTGCTAGATCAAACAAACAGCGAACCATGCGCTCACTTTCACCGCGCCATTTTGAAGCTAAAGTGGCAGAAGAAACATTAAAGAATGTTGTACCACATTCTGTAGCAACTGCTTTGGCCAGGAGGGTCTTTCCAGTCCCTGGTGGACCAAACATGAGAACTCCCTTCCATGGTCGACGAATTCCCTGCACCCAAACAAAAAGCATTTGACGATTGCACATGACCTACACAACAAATGGAAAACACCAAAAATAACTACTATTAAGCATGCTTGCATTTTCTAAGGCAGAAAAATGTTCTACTTTTTTATAATTAAAACCCATAATGTAATAAACTTATTTTGAGGGAAACGCTGATTCAACTCAATAGTTAAATCTATGGATTCTCTGCGCATACTATAGAAATTAATGCTCGCTAATAACCTTATACCATAATATATTTTTTACAAAGCAGAGACACTAACTGCAATAGTACATCCACAGCATGAAATAGTTGGTACCAAATCCAAGTATTTCGAAACAGACTCAAATTAACTACACAAGACTTGCCCTCATATACCCTGGAACGCATGGACAGCTCAACTACTTTCACATGATAGTTTGCTGTAAATTAATTAGTGCATGATCATTATTACATTTAATTTTTAAGAAAAATGTTTCCTCCGGCTAACCATAATGAATACAGAAGTTTGCATCTAACCTTGAAGAAAACAGTTTCCTCCAGGGAACCATACAAAAGTCCGTCAACAACAATATAAAAGGTGAGATTCCAATAGTTTGATGATCAAGCTCTCACAGTAGCAAGAACAGTTTCTCCCTTACAGTTTTACATTCAAATTAATCATCAAAAATAAAATATACAAACTGTTTTGAAAAAGATTTTCCACAACAATTGATACATGATTCAGAAATACATAATTAAACATGGAAAAACATTTGACCAGACTAACTAAACTAAAGAATCCTAATCTAATAAGTCCCTATAAGCAGTTAATTTAATGCTAATTCCTGGGGTGGAAACAGGTTTCTGCTAAAACATACTTGAATATGGTATGTCAACAAATCAGCACTGATTTATTATAGGTAGAAGTACCTCACTTATGCGAGTATTGTTGACGGGATAGGACCCTATAAAAGGTTTTTCAACACTCAAACCTTAGTTTAGTCAATTGCTTTATAGTGTATCCATATATATCATACCATGCAAATATATTCCAAGCTGCAAATAGAAAACAATTAGAGTTTTGTGTGTGAGAATTTAACTGCATTAACTACAAAACATAGTACATAAAATCCCTAACCATAAGACCACTCAACACTCAAAGCTTAGTTTAGTCAATTGCTTTACAGCGTATCCATATATATCATACCATGCAAATATATTCCAAGCCGCAAATAGAAAACAATTAGAGTTTGGTGTGTGAGATTTTAACTGCATTAACTGCAAAATATAGTACATAAAATCCCTAACCATAATACCAATCAACACTCAATACTTAGTTTAGTCAATTGCTTTATAGTGTATGTATCCATATATATCTGCAAATATATTCCAAGCTGCAAATAGAAAACAATTAGAGTTTGGTGCATGAGATTTTAACTGCATTAACTACAAAATATAGTACATAAAATCCCTAACCATAACACCACTTATAGTTCATTCTCACCAAATACCCCTGTGTACATCTTCAACTTCTCACAAAAGTCAGAACTCCAATGATATCTCACACTTCACTGTATAACATCCACTCAGATAATAAAATAATTTTCATAACCACCAGTGAATCATCAGCCAGCCAATTCTACCAAGAAGCAGTAGTCTGATTTCACTTGAGTCCAAAACCAGGTCAAGTCCAACTGGAACCAGTCTGACCCATCAGAGCCAATCATAACCAATCAGACCTGGTAGGTCTAAGAAGACCAGGCCAGCTCTGACTAGGTCAATTTGCCCACATACCTATATCATCCCAGAAAGGTCCAGCATTGTTGACGCTAGCCCTATGTATCATTGATGATGGCAAGCCCTAGAAGTTGGCAAGCCCTTGATGTTTGATGGCTACATATTGCCCTAATCATTGCTATGTATGAAAATCCCTTGTATGCATAAGCCCTAGGACGCCCTAAGAGAGAAGCCCTATTGAAGATGCCTATGATGCCCTAGTCCGTGTTCCTTATTTAATGAAGAATCCCTAATCCTAATAGGTCCATAACAATGATACCCTACATGCTTGAAAAACCAATGTTGCGAACATCGGGATCCGGATAAAATCGGCAAGGGTCCAGAAGAAAATCGGGAAAATATCAGTAAAAATTGTGAAAATCGGGAAAATATAGGTAAAAATGGGCAAACATCGGCAAAATTAAGATACCATAAAAATATCTTTTAAAATCGGCAAACTTCGACTAGGCCAAAAAATCGTGATTTCGAGATAAAATCAGGATGTTATTGAGATGTTCGCAACACTGAAAAAACCTAAACCATTAGATTGTGCTTATGTCATAGAGAACATTGCATTAGCCGAAACAGGCTGCATAAATCCAGCCAAACACATAGAAAACACCAAAACATATGAATTTAATTTTGTGACGGCTATCAATATGTTTGCCACTAACATGCATGCCGAGGTCATTGCTATGAAAAGTTAAAACTGTTGCATTGAAAGCTAGTCTCTTTGAAGCTGTTGTTTGCACACATCATGCCCATCACGAGGCAGGAGCTGTGGATTTTTGGCATTGCAGTTCAGGGAGATGTTGAAAAGGGTACGAGGGACGCCCTTTCTATTGTGGGAAGCACTAATCTTGGGGTAGACATGCTTCTATGGGAACAGGTTCAGATTTTGAAATTTAAGGGGGTGATACAGAAGAGGAAACCAGGAAGCACTGGGTGGTGTCAAATATGTCAAGTTGACTACTATGATGTTGAAGGACTAGAGCAACATTCACAAACAAGAGAACACCAAAAGAAAGACATGAATATGGTTTTGAGTATAAAGCAGCATAATGCCAGCAAGCAAAACATACTACAGAAGATCCGATTTCTCAAGAAAATGGGAACAAGACAAAAAAAATTGAAATATACACAAGTCTGCTCCCCTATATAACATAGTTCTTCAAAAAGAAAAAAATAAATAAATGAATTAGGTCCGCATTTAAGTCGGCCCTGCTTGAGCCAACCGACATGTCCCTTCAATGTGGCAAACAACTATATATACAAACCCTGTACAGTTCAGTTAGGGCATCCTCTAACTAGCATAAGAAGGTAAGTATCTCAAGCTGGCTGCAGACATTTTAAGAGGAGGACGAAGATCTGTTTTAGAGCATTTGTTTTTGGAATTTGGACCTGTCTTCATTCTTAATACACAGCACATTTGGTTACCTCAGTGATTGTTGAAAGTCTAAATAAGATCTGTCGAGAAGTATTTTTGTGAACCTGTGGGAGAGTTTTTTTGATTGATTTTTGGACCTCGGACCTGTGGATATTCAGACCCATGGGCATTCCTCAAAAGGGCAGGAATAAATGAATTAGGTTGGCCTTTAAGTCGGCCCTCCTTGAGCCAACCGACATGTCCCTTCAATGTGGCAAACAACTATATATACAAAGCCTGTACAGTTCGGTTAGGGCATCCTGTAACTAGCATAAGAAGGTAAGTATCTCAAGCTGGCCGCAGACATTTGAAGAGGAGGACGAAGATCTATTTTAGAGCATTTGTTTTTGGAATTTGGACCTGTCTTCATTCTAAATACACAGCACACTTGCTTACCGAAGCGCAAGATCAAGTTGTCCTATAGGAAGGCTATTCGACCCCTCAAGAAGGCTTTAAATACAAAGGAGCTCGACCTCATTAGGGCACAAAACTCAAACAAGTTCGATCTGCAATAGTGAAGAAGACAAAGAGTAGCTGGGATGATGAAGAGGAGCAGAAGTCAAAGTTTGCCAAAGAATCTCTTTTTCTTGTCTCGAGTTGTCAGAGGTCGAAATTCTACAATAGTTGCTGGGGGCCAAAATTATGTTGCAGGGTTCAAAGTTGCAGTAGCAATGTAGCAGTATCGAAGTTTTGGAATCTGTCTCAAGGAAGATCTTGCTGGGGCCTTGCTTGGGACTTGGAGGGTTTGTTGGCTTTGGTCTTTAGGTCTTGGAAGTCTCTTTTGTAAGAAGATTCTAAAGGAGAGAAGCATGTTTCTAATTTTTCCCTTGGAGGTGTTTTTCCCTAGATTCTTGTGTACTTTATCTCTTTGTGATCTTCATTGTTTTAATAATTGCTTGATGAACAGAACTAAAGAAGTAATAAAGAATCAACTAACATCACAAGTCATTATCATGATGAGGAAAATAAGTTCTAATCTACAAGTTTGCATATTTTCCAACAGACAATTCATGAAGCGGCACTTGCCTAGGTATATAAGCGAGCCCTCATTTGTAACGATCTCATATCTCATCTCTTGTACATTCAAACATTTCTATATACATATCCAGATATTATATTTTTGCTGCATATACGAACCCTGTTCATTACAGACGATATTTTCCAAGATTTGACCACATCAATTGTAATATTTTGAGGAAATCCATCCTCTTGGACCATCTATTGTATTGCGATTGTACATGTGACATTAGTCCAACATAAAATATTGTTTTGTTGATTTGTCCTCTCAAATTAGTCAGACAATAGTAACTTTTAGATCTTCGATCTCAGGTTAGTTAAGTATTTATTGATATTTTATCGATGGAGTTATCGACCTAGAACTCTATAGAAGTTCATCGATATGTAATAATTGTTGAAAGAGATATGAGATATCAAGCTTTAAATGGTTTAAAGAGATATCAAGCTTTAAAATAATATTGTTCTTGTTTTTGTTTAAGCTATTATGTAATGGATGCACAACTTTGTTGAAAGTGTGGTGGACATTCCTAGTGCATATTCGTAGCTTATATTGCAAATTTGGATTGTCAAAGTTGATTTGGGAGCCCTAGAAAGGCAGCCTTGCTACGTTGAAACATTCTTTGTTATTTTGCTTTCAAGGAGAAAACCTTCATCCCACAAACATCTTGAGAGTGAAGGCATAATTTGATTTCTTTCGGCAAAACAAGCCTTAGATCGATTTCAAAGTGGTGTATTTAATCAAGACCCTTTTCCTTCTAAATCTATGATACCTAGTTTATCACAAATAGGACTGTTTTGGATCATGTTTTAGATTTCAACCCGCTCATTGATTTTTCAAGGAATCGCCCTCTAAAGTTGCATGCATGACACCATAGGCCAAAACAAAGAAAGTCACTGACCTTCCCTTTCAACCAACACAAATAATTACAGAAAATTTAATTTTTATGTTCTGTTTTAGGGATCTTAAAATTGCAGCAAGAGAAACCCTTGAACAGATTGCATCTTAAGTCATTTGATCCCCAAATATCCCCAAATAATCATCATAAACTTGACTTAGTAACTGTGAAAGGAAGCCCCTGATTTCTATTATTAAGATCTTGTTTGATTTGATAGCTTTAGCCTTGTATTACCATTGTTTTATATTTCTGAAAAAGGCCACTAGAATCTGATCATAAATCTAGAAATTAAGGTAATATCTTACAGCCCTAGATCAGATCGAAAGCTAAGCTCCTTTTGCACTATTTAACCACAGTTATTATATTAATACCTATTATGAGAGAGTTAATATATTATATTAACATAATTAATACATATTATGATAGAGTTATTATATTATATAGCATACTTAACATAATGCCCCATGAAACATAATTCAACATAACTTCAGTTCAAGCTGGGGCAGTCAAGGGAAACATGGATAGAGCTGGGTTCAAGGGTCTCGTTATCATCCCAAGTGAAACAAGAAGGATAAAGTATACATGGAATCTACGGATGAAGTCCAATAATCTGGATACTAGCCCTTGTCAAAGATTTCAAATTAGTAATCAAACACAATACTGAACATGTCAAATGCTTTGGTGACTCAATAACTCTAGGAACAATGAACAATAATTATATTCCAAGGTTTCATTAAACCAATGTGATTAAGATCACTGTTATGTGTAAATACCAGACTGTTTGATGTGATATCCTTCGCACATATTAAAAAGGCATTACATAAAAAGGTTGATTTGTTGAAAATATTGGTGTTGATATGGTCTTCAATACCTCGAGAATATGAACTTTACTGAAAGAAGAGATCCTGACTAAAGTTATATTAGTTCATGCTATGAAACTCATACGGTACTTCAATGGAGTGAAAGAGTTCTTTAGCACAGCATAACACTATAGTGAATTTCAGATAAGACATTCTATTTGTGGCCAATCTAGTCATTCAGAGGCTCATGTCATCGGGCAGGTAACATAACAATGGTAATTTGGCAGGGACAAGCACTCATCTTCTACTGATTGCACGAAATTTTTAGATTTAATGAATCCAATATTCCACATGAAAGTAAATTTCCAATCAAACCATGCCCATCTATCACAGATTTCATATAACTGATAAGATTTCCATCAAACAATTCTTTAGCATTCCATGTATATTAACTATCTTAACTATAATGGCGGCATTTTTCTCTCCAATGCTCAAAGGAAACTCTACAGAAAGTGTGTGTGTGTGTGTGTGTAATGCCTCTAATACACAAGATTTTGAGAATTTAGAATACCCCAGAACACCATCAAGTGGCTTCCAAGGACACAGATGATGAATGGGTAATGAAGATAGGTTCTTGCTCTGCAATAATGTAAATGTTTGTTAGAGGCATTGCAGAGAAAGAAACCTATCTTCATTACCCATTAATCATCTGTGTCCTTCAAAGCCACTTGATGGTGTCCTGGGGCACTCTAAATTGAAATTCTCAAAATGTTGTGTGATGTCAAAATGTTGGTATTATGAGCAGCATAAATAAACATTTACACCCAGAAAATTACACAAGAACAAACTATACACCAAAAGAATCACATTGTATTAATTACAATTATGATGCATCACTCTCACACACACCAATACAATACATGAGGCCTCATATTATAGAATTGAGGTGCCCATAACAAATTTCTAATTTGACTAATTGGTTTAATCATCTCCATAAGTATCTCCACAATATCTGCATGAATATCTCCACAAATATCTTAGCTGATTTATGTGATCTCCATTCCTAACTTCTTTCATTGTCCTCATCTTTAATCATGCATAGACTTCAAGAGTAAGTCTACTTTCATTATTAATAATTTCATCATATCATTATCATATTACGTATGAATTATTCCTTGAAAAAAATCAAATATTATTTATTTTATGGTATGATTCTGGCAAACTTCTTATTGTAGAGGCAACCTTTTAAGATATGCATTTAATTCATAAATAGAATGCCTTCGGGCTTAAAAGACAACAAATATTTTAAATACATATTAAATTAGTAAACAACATATACATACCTGAAAATATTCAGGCATCCATAAAGGAAGAACAACAGCTTCCTCTAAAAGCCGCTTCGCTTCAGTCAAGCCAGCAACATCATCCCACCGTACTCCAGGGCTGCTCTCGAGAACATCCCTTTCAAGCATTGCTGCCAAATCAGCATCCGGCCCTTCATATGGCACTCTTCTAGATTTGTTGTCTTCATTATCTCCACCCTACATGAAAATTTTGAACCCTGTTAGTCCATGTACACGATTCAAAGTTCAAATCTGGGGAATCTAAAGATTACTAGAAAACAGTTTTGTTGCAAGTTATAAGAATAGAAACGTCCAAGACATCTATACATAGATGGATATTTAAAATAAATCAATTACTGTAATGGAAACCCCATCACAAGTACATAACATTAGGTAGTCAAAATTCAAATACATAAATTCCATATGAAATTTCCATTTATTAGTTAGCACACTGTTCAACTAAGAAATGGAGAACTAAACGGAAGATAGGCTAATGAGAGAATGGAGATAAAATCATATTATAAGTACTGTGAAGAATGTACAAATATCGTTTATCTTCAGCACAATCTGACTTGAATAGGAGAAATGATTTAAAAAAACCTACAAGCCAGGAAAATTCAGTAAAGGACAACATATGAAGGATAAACAATCAAGTCTCATTAAAAAGCAAATTAGTAAATACTTAAATGTTTGTAAGAGGGGGGAAAACAAATACAGTAGCAGGATAATCCATAAGAGCTCCGAGAAGGAAGAGATGGTTGATTTCTCTCATGATCCATTAGAGGCAATGTTGC
This sequence comes from Pinus taeda, assembly GCA_000404065.3. Lineage (NCBI taxonomy): Eukaryota > Viridiplantae > Streptophyta > Pinopsida > Pinales > Pinaceae > Pinus > Pinus taeda. Next base: position 150,552 of record APFE031279443.1, on the reverse strand, counting down.
AAACATCAGCATCGGGTTAAAATCGGCAAGGGTCCGGACAACCAAAATATAGTAAAAATCAGGAAAATATCCGTAAAAATCGGCAAACATCTGCAAAATTAAGATACCACCAAAATAACAGTAAACATCAGCCAAGCCAAAAAATCGTGATTTTGTGATTTTTTCATGATAATATCGAGATGTTTGCAACACTGATTAGAGGCTCTAGGAGCAGGGAATGCAATCTTTCATACCCAAGAATAAATGATTGACAGGTGTAATGAAAAAAAGAAAGCTCAACTTTCATTGAAGGACTTTATTCCTGAACTAGGGTTTAGAGAGGTAAGTGTCCCAATGCCATCAACTACGGTTTCAATTTCAGACCTAGTTCCTTTGCCCTAAGAGGTTTCAGAAGGCTCCCACATTAGTTACATTCCAAGAAAGGTGGATGGGTCTTTTGACATTAGTGAAAGGAGAAATTATTTGGTTATATTTGCACTTGTCAAGGCTCACACTATCAGTGCTAGACACATTGGTGGAAAGGTCGTAGGAGCCAGATCTAGTGGTATACCCCCTTTGAAGGCTAGCAATCCAAGTCAGCTTGTAGGGTCTGAAGCTCGACTTTCAAAGCAAAAAGCAATAAATGTCGATAGTGTGAGTATGATGTATGGTTCACCTCCTCAAGCTCCTCTTCCTCTCCTAAGTTTATCAAATAAGGCAAAGGATTCATTGGCAAGTGATTTTAATGTTTGATTTTCTGATTCTGAATCACAAGAATCACCTCAATCCTTGTTAATGTAGAAGAATTTAATGTTGCAGGAATTGGCAAGTGGACTATGGGTTGATCATTCATTTTAACTGGGTTGTGAAAATTGCAGGAAGAAGAATAAAGGAGCACATAAGAACAAGTGAAAAAGGTATCTCAAATTACAGACATAAGAACAGCATGGTGTTGGGGTAGTATATGGTACAAGGGCAAGCTCTATCTCAGTAAAGGGTTGCCCTAGTGTGGAAGCTTTTGGACAAATCCATATCAAAAGGATCCTTAATGCAGTGGATCTTTAAAGTTTAGATTCCTTTGATTCAATATGTTTCAATGTTTTTTATGCTAGCCAAAGGTTAGTTGGCTTTAATTTTCAAGAATGCCATAGATGCAACCTAAATCAAAAAAAGATAATAGTTTTGGGGTAACTGCATGTTAGCAATGAAACCACAATCCCCAAGTTTGATCCGTGAAGGGAAAAAGAAAGCATCCAAGCAAAATGGGTTAATTTACCAACGGTTCCACTAGAAAAATGGAATGTGCAATCATTAAGTGCTATCTGAGAATGCCTTGGTAAATTTAGGCCCATTAACAAAATAAGCTAAAAAGGGAACATGAAATCTATTGCAAGGGTATGCGTTGAAAGGGATAAGTTGAATAGGCTAACAAACAATATCAAAATTGTGGTGGGGAGATGGGTTTACCATCAAACTCTCAATTATCTGTCTATTCCTTTTAGATGTTCTCATGATTATCTTTATGGACATTTAAAGGTTGGCAATGTAAAGGGTTTGTAGACGAAACTTTTAGAGAGAGGGGAAGTTTTCAAAGATAGACTGGAAGAATCTTTAGAGAATATGTATGAGGAGCATGTTGGAGGAAAACCCTGAACACTAGAAGAAGACAACTCATTAAAACCAAAGATTCATTGTCATAAGCCAATTAAGAAATGTCAAGTATTTGTAGCAATAGATGCTATAGAGGCAAGTCCCTAATGATGTTTGCGCAAAAAATGAAGGTAAGGAGATGTCACAAACAATGCCAAGTTGATCGAATACAAGTTCAAAACAATGGATCACAAGATATGTCATACTCAAAATCCTCTTCACAATCTTTTTGTAGGAATTTAGAAGTGATTCCATCAAACATTCGATTGGAAAACATGGGGAGAGAATTTGACAAGTTCCCAATTTCCACAGAGAATGGCTCATTGTACTACCGTGCGCTTTATTTAGCAATCCCTTAAACACCTATGAGTGTAATCTATGTGATAAAACCACATTAATGCCAACTAAGAAGGGCATGAAATAACTATTGAATAAAAGCCACTCTGACTCACAAAGTAGTGACCTAATTGAAGTAACTCAAATAAGATATCATCTACAATCTAGTAGAGCCATAGAGGGTGAGAGTGCGGGGGTCCATCCAGAAGGGGCGCTAGGACTCAACTCAAGTTAGGGATTGAGCCATACAACCCTCGGAAGGTGGTCATTTTTTTCCATTGCACAAGAAAAAGCAAAGCGAGAAATATTACAAGGGAAACAAAATAACCACAACTAGGGCCCCTTGAGAACATTCTAGGTCATCCCTAGAAGAGTTAGAAGACTAGTGACAAGATGGAACCAATCCTTCACATTGCATAACTCAAAACTTTTTACCTCACGAATATCTACAAAATTGGTTTCTCTGAAGCAGGTATGACTCTCCCTTATTACTATTTATGGTCCATATAACAATAGGTTGCAATATTATAAAAAGTGCTTTGGGCTACAGATTTTGAGGAAGGAAAATGTGATTATGGATGGGGAATTGAATTTTTTTAAGCAAGGACAGATATGGGGGGCGCAATAGGATGGATCATTTGGATGAATTTCTATTGGAAAATTTAAATAAAAATAATAATAAATAAAAGAGGAAACAATTTTTTGTCATACTGACCTAATTGAACAAGCTCCCACCTGGCGAAAGCATAGACCTGGCAGGAATGATATTTCAAAAAGATTGGAACATTTTTTTTTTGGAACCTGTCACTGAAAAGGTAGCGAAGCTTAGAACCTGAATCTAGTTGGAGGTGTCTCCAACCTTGTGCCTATATTCAAAAGGATGAAAAGAAGTCACTCAAGCCTCTCATGTTCAATTCTTACTAGCACAAGCACAAGGATGGATAATTTACAAATATAGTTTTAAAAAATGTTAAAGGTTTGCCCCAAATTATCAGGGATCAAGGACACATTAATTTATCAATAATTTACAAGGTGTATTAATAGTTTCAATGAGTTTCCCCCAGGGTGTAGATCAGTTGGTGATGGAGTATACAGCTAAGGCACTCCTTGTAATGTCATTGGTCCTGACGAAATTTCAACCCCCACTCTGGTTATCAGTTTTCCTTATCACTCCATGCATTTAGTTTTAAATCCAAGCATGACAAAAATTCTAAAATCTGGAAATGACAATAATTTTCTAAAAACACAAATTTAGAGATTTCACAACTGTTGAAATTGCATAAATAAAACACAGCAAAATTATGACAGCCACACACAAAAAATAACACAGTGGTTTTTGGTCAATGTGACCATGGAAAAACCCCCTACAACTCTTGGGAAAAACCAATTTGAGAGCTCTTCTTTATTTCTGAAAATGCTTTTACAGAGAAACTGAAATACACAGTAAAAAATAGAGCAACCACAAATTATAACTTATCTTGATTTCTGTGCTTGAACTCCACCTCGAAAATTGTGCCAATCAACAAACAGCCAAAACAGAAATTTTTACAGCAATAAAACAAAATTAAATGTTGTACGGCTAGCCTCGAAAAACGTGCCCAAAACTTGTACCTCTTCCTCGATTTTTGTGCCTTTCTCCAGCTGTATGGTTTTTCCTTGGGATGTGTGCCAATAAATGTTGTTGCCTAGATTTGTTGAAATGTCTTCTTGCTGCTCTTCTTCACTTCTTCACTACTCAAAAATTTTATCCTTGCTCTTTCTTCTCTTTCTCTCAAATGCTCATGAAAGAATGAATGATCTTTTCCTCTTCTCTTCTCCTTTTATTCTCTAAATGACCTTTTGGGTTACCCTAAGATCTAATGGTTGAGATTCATTTAGATCTAGGGATGAGAATAAATGTGCATTTAATTCTCATTTTCTATTTTTTAACTCACCCACTTAAATAAAGACCCACTTAGCCTTTTATTTCCAGTCACTTTTTCACTTTCTAATTCTTCATTGAGTTTAATAAAGTTACCTTTAAATTAGAATGTAACCTTACCACTTATAAAGTCACTTTTAAATTAGAATGTAACTTTACCACTTATAGAGTCAATTTTAAATTAAATTGACTTTACCACTTATAAAGTCACTTTAGGAGAAAAGTACAAATAAATTTGGACACTTTTCCCTAGGCCAAAGATCAAAGCCTTAGGGAACCATTTGTCCTCTAGTACCCAAATTTTAATAGGTCCAAAGCTCAACTAACCCTGGGTGCTACAACTAGGGCCTTGTGGGCACGCCTAGAGGTTATAGTGCACATGAGTAGAAGATCGCACTAATTTCCAGTTTCACCAATTCACAACGCAAAACACAAAAAAATAAACAAAAATTAAAAAAAAAATCAATGAGTTCAACAAAAAAATATAACACTTAGAAAAATATCATAGAGGTTGAGAATCAGATTGTTGCCTTGTTTGGATGAAATTCCAATGGTGTTTTCACAAAGGAGGATAAAGTTGTATAGAAGCCTTTGTGTAGACCAATTTGGTTAACCTGGGAAGAAGAGAACACTAAGTTGTTTGTAACTATGCTAAAGGAAGAACGGGAATACTATCTAGGAAAAGCTAAAATTTAATGGTAGTAAGGCTACAACTTTTAAGGAGATAATGGATGAACTTCTTTAATCAGCTTTATAAAGCCCCAAATACACCAACCATTGCACAAATTAGTTGAATCTCCGAACACTATAATACATCTATCGAGCAAGAAATGTTTCCCAGATTTATAAAACAAGAAATGAATGAGGAATTCTATGAGGCTTCGAAGAAGGAAGTAAAAGAGGTAGCTTTCTCATTTCAAAAGGGCAAAAGCCTTGGGCCTAGTAGGTGTTCAATGGAATCTTTTCATGGTTTTTCTATGGTGGAAGAATCAAGACTATCGAAGAAGGTATTGGAATCTCTAAACTCTAGCTTTGTGGCCCTTGTCCCTCAAAAGGATACTCCTTTTGATGATTCTAGACCTATTTCATTATATAATTTCATTTTGTGAACTTACAAAAAATGATTGTTGGATGGGGAAAACCATTTTTTTATAAAATCATTTCTATCAAGCAATTCAAGTATTTAGAAGATACGTAGATACATGATGCTATTGAAGTGGGGAAAGAGGGCCTTCACTCCATTAAGTCAAAGAAGTTATCACTAATGGTGAGTAAACTATATTTGTCCAAGGCTTACAATAAAGTAAGCTCATTCTTCTTGAGGCTCATTGTCATTCATATTGCTTTGGTCTCTCTTTTATAAATTGGATCAAGAGATGTCTTGATTCTTCCACCTTTGTAAATGTGAATAGATCAACCTCATGCCTTTTCAAACCCTCCCATTAACTAAAACAAGGATGTCCTTTGTTCCTCTTCCTTTTCTCACAATGCTCACAAGTTTAAGCAGGCTTCTTGGAAGGATGTCCTTTGTTCCCCTTGCTTTTCTCACAATGCTCGCAAGTTTAAACAGGTTTCTTGGAGCTCTCAAAAGAAGTGGACGATCAAAGGAAATTAAAATAGGTAGAAATTTATCATTATCTCACCTTTTATTTGTAGATAATGTTAGCGTTCTTTGTAGTTGGTTCTATTAGAAAAGGTGAATACTCAAAAAAAACTTTGTATATTTATAGTTTGGTAACATGTATGAAAAACAATTTGGAAAAATCATCGATTTATCTTTAATGGAACTAGTGAGAAGCAACTAACAGATTTTATCCAAGTCCTTCCCTTCCATATTGTGGAATTTAATAAAGGAATGAAATATCTAGGCCTTGTCCTAAAAACTAGTCTTACAGACATCGTGTCAGCAAAAATATTGTTGAGGATTCGAAGAAAAAAAATATCTGCAACATCGAGAAATTATCATAAAATATGGGCAAATTTAAAAAAAAAATGCAAAAACATCACAAGCAGGTGATATTGTTGAATGTCTTGTGAGAACATCAAAATATTTCTAGCAATATTATAGTTGCCATGAAAAAATGAAGCAATTGCGATAACATCACAATTTTTGTGATAGTCTTAAAAACCATGATTATGGTATTGAGGAGTGGATGTGGCTTTATCAAAAAATTGAAAAAAGAACCATAGGTTGGTCTACCCACTCATTATCTCCTACAAGCCATCTAATTCTAATCAAGTCTCTTCTTCAAGCCACACCAATTTAATGACACTCCATGGTATATGTACATGTGGGTATACTAGAAAAAAAATCAAGAGGACATGTTTCTTTTTTTTGGGCACAAGAAAGAGGAAAAGGGTTTTTCCATTGGTTAAGCGGCAATGAGCTAGGCTAAAATTCCTTTGAGGATGGGATCTAAAAAACACACATCAGTTTAGGAAAGCCTTAGACGCAAAAATTTTGTGGAGGTTGAATAAGTGCAACGTTTTGCTCCTCTATCTAATCCAACCTTCTACATATAAAGGTTTAATATACTTGAGACTTATCACTTGCTTCCACCATTTGGAAATCCCTAGTATCAACCTTTCATGGAAAATAGGCGATGGAAAAGCACGAGTTGGAGTTGGATCCCTAAACTGGTAATGATGGTCACTTTAAACTATGAGATGGTGTGGTTGGAACCCATATGTAGCAAGGGATACTCACAATAGTTGATACAGTAGATCTTGGTTAGGGCACCCTATGGCAACAAGGATGAAAGGAAGCAAGGGATCTACGTTCATTGGGAAAGAGGCATAGCAGTGGTATAGCTTCACCAAAACACTGCAACTCAAGGACATTAAATTAAGAAGGGAAGAATATACTCTAGTTTGGCCTAAAACCCCTAATGGACAAACACAACTAGTTTAGAATACAAACTTCAAAGCAATGTATTAAGAGGAGCTAAAGAAGAGTGTTGGTGGTGGAAGCCTCTTCAAAAACTGAAAGCACCTCTTAAGTATAGTATTTTCTTCTTATTAGCCCTTAGCAACAAAGCTTTAAATTGGAAGGTGTTGCAAATGAAGGCACCACAGGCACTAGGGTTTTGTGTTTTATACAAGATCAATGAAGACAACATAACACATATATTGATGGATTGCTCTCTCTAAAGAAATATGGAAGAAAGTGTACACTGTAAGAGGGGGCTTAGGTAGTTGGGAACGCACATCCCCAATTGAATGTTTTAAAAAAAGGATAGAGGATTCTTCAATAGCAAAATCACAAAAATTTGCCTGGTGTGGTTTCATGGGCTTTGTGAACTACAAACAAAGCAATTTTTTTTCAAAGTAAATATTTTCCTCCATTAGAGGTTTTGTACTAAATCAAATACATTTATGATGACATCAAGCAACCAGACAAGCCAAAGTGATCCACCTAATATAGACAAATCAAAGCATGGGGTTCTTTCGACAATTCTTGGTCCTTGTGGAGTTGGAGGTGTATTGTTCTTGTCTTAAAAATTTAACTTTTCTTCAACAATGAACTTGCAAGAATTACGACAAATTACAGCAATAATTGGAATTTTGTAGGAGAACCAAAATACCACAATTAGAAATTCTACTTCTCTCTATAGCGTTTATCTAAACTCCTAGGAACATTCTCGGACGGGTAACCTTCGTGTAAACCTTCTTACAATTATTGATTTCATATTATATCTACTATATAGACTTATTTAATAGAGATGGCCTCAATACATAGCAACCAACCTATCAAATTAAGAGGGTTAGGAAGGACCCTAACATGTCATCCCCCTTATAAAGCAGAATATGTCTTACAAATTCTTTATACATTACAAACACTAAAATATAAATTATGAAGACCGACCATAGCTACAAAAATTCAACACTCCCTCTTAGCTAGGGTATATTCATAATGACTAGACAAATGGTCTTCATGTGAAAAAAAATCTCTAAGAAAAGGTTATAACAAATCATCGATAGTATCAGCATCATTCAGCTACCATAATCATGGTCAAACAACTTTGAAACATGGTAGATTATCAGCATCAACAAGCTACTATCATTTTGGTCGGTACCACTGACACATGGTGCATTCTCACCATAATTCTAGTCAATACTCCTATGGTAGATCAGTCATAATTCTGGTCGGTACCTCTAACACACAGCTCATCATTAGCAATGACTAGTCACCATAACTCTGGTCTATCTGTCACATAATATACAGACTAGTCTTGGCTCACCATTATTCTGGTTGGCACCTGATGTTGGAAAATGAAATATGGCAGTGATTAATTCATATTTTCTTTATGCTTAACAATTGTCTGTCATCTTTATTTATTTTCTTGTGTTCTCTTTATTAGTTCTTCTTCATCAAACAATTATCAAGAGCAAAATAGTAAAGACAGTGGGCACAGAAATTAGGCTCCAAGCGAGGGCGAAATCCCTCCAAGGGGAAAACCCAGAAAAACCTCTTCTCTTCTTATAGAATATGCTTCAAATGATACAACCAAGACCCAAACCCTAGACCAAGTCCTTCATCCAAGTACCAAGTCAAGCCTTCAAGAAGTCCTTCCAGATAGATGAGATCAACAAGGCTAAATCTTGCTTCAACTTCGTCTCCATCTTCGACCCTTCAACTTCAGTCGTGTAGCTGCTACAAAAACCCTATTTATATCTTCAAGAGATCCTCCTTTGAGCAAGACAATCCTTCCCAGGTCAACGAGGGCAAAACCAAGGTTGCGGGAGACTCCCCCCCCCCCCCCAAAACCTGCTCTTGAAGCGCTCCCTAAAACACTTTTCGCTCCCTGCCAGTTTAAGAGTGATAGAGGGAGCTATTAAAGATTGGAAACAAGAATTTGGCCCTAATGTTGATATGCAATTAATGTAATGTTAATTCTTGAAGTAAAAGTGACATTCTAGTTTATCTTTCATTTTTATCCTTTTGCTTAAATTTTTAACATTACCATGAAATGACCTGGGATGTTTGAGAGTGGTTCCAACCTCATTGAATTTCATATGCAGAAAGTAGAATTTTAAATCTCACTCAAAATGTAGCAGACTTGTCGTTTTTTCGGGATTTCAAGATTGGGGGAGTGCAATGTCTCCATTGGATTTTGTCATTACTAGGGTATGGAACTTGTACTTAATCAAGAGCACCAAGCCCTCTATGCGGGGGAGGGTCCCAATAATCAAGAGCACCTAGGGTACTACGGTATGGAACTTGTATTTAATTAGGAGCACCAAGGTCGTTTGACTATGCAGGAGGAGACTCTCAATAAAGCATGAGACAAGAAATTAGAAATTTCTCGTGGCAAGAGGGTCAAGCAGTAGATAATAGATTTACTTGTCTTTTCTAGTTTCTAGTACTTTTTATAACTATTGACTCTTTCATATTTATTATGGTATTTTTGTAAACAATATATGACAATTTAAGTTTGAAGTTTGTAGTTGGCATTTATAACTCATTGGTAATGAATTATGAATATGATGCTTCGTGAAAGTTTAATGTTGAAACCTTTCATTTCATGTTAGATATTCTTTGTTATCGTTTGGTTACATGGTAATGGTAATGGTTACAAGTACAGGTTACAACTTTTGTGATCAATGATGATAAATGTTATATATCGAATTTTGAAATCTTGAAACTTTAAGATTGATGAATCATGAGACTCATTATGTTATATGTTACTTATTAACTTGTGGACGTGGTTGATGAAGATTATAACTTCTAGATGACTGATGTTATCTGGTTCAATCGATGTGTTTATGCTTTTTATATCTAATTCATCATTCTACATGTTTTTGTTGACACATATGCATCAAAATATATAACAATATATATTATATAAAAATTCGCTCCCAAACCGGGTGATTTTAAAAATGTCGCTCCCTGCTCCCGCTCCTAAGTAACCTTGGCCAAAACAGAATATTTTCTCTTCTAGCAACTTAAAACTGCAACTCGCTCTCCTGCAATTTGAACCTGCAATTTTGGCCTGCGAAAACCCTAGAATTTTCACACATGTGAGAGAGATAGAGCCCAAAAACAAATTTTCTTCTTTCTTCTTGCCTTCTAAACCTTCGCTCTTCTTTTCTTCTTGCTTCTTAGCTGCAAATTGAACCTTTTCTTGAGAGATCGAACTTGTCAGCGAATGAGGGACAAATGAGATCGAATTTACTTCTTTATATAGCCTTTCCCAAGGGGTGGAATTCCCTCTTTCAGGGTCAACTTGTACTTTGGAGGTTTACAGGACTTTCTAGACTCAAAATAAATTCTTTTACAAGTTACATTTTGCCCGTAAGGGTCTTATAATCATGGGGTTGACTCTTTTGACTCATGACAATATATCCTATGACCTAACAAACCCTAGAAGCACAAAGAACATACTTTTAACTAAAAGACCATCAATAAAGAGCATGAAACCCATGCTTAAAATATAACTTTTTGTTTTCTTATTTTGAATGTTACATAAGGTACATATTGAAATGAGTACAATAAAAATTATGAAGACCGAAACTAGTTACGTTTCCAACACCTAAAACATGTTGAATCCCCAAAGGTCACACTGAGTAATTTTGGGTCTGCTACTAATGAACTTGATGTTGAAGAGCCACACTCTATTTTTGTAATTTTGGGCCTCTAGCATAATTCTTCCTAATTTTGGTCAATATACTCGACACAGGGAGAATTTCTATCTTCTAATGGACCATTCTCCCTAATTCTAGTCATATCTGATAAAAGGATAATATTAGTCCATGATATTATCTCATCAACGCTCCCTCTCAATGAGAAAGGTATTCTCAACAAGTCCAAGCTTGTCCCTCAAGTATACAAACTTCGCATGGGACAGAGGCTTTCTAAGAATATAAGTAATTTGCTCATCAGTATAGACATACTAGAGCTTCACTACTCCCTTCTACACCATGTCACGGATGTAGGTTTTAACCTTGTACAGAAATTACCTGAAAACGAATTCTTAAAAAAGAAAAATAAATAATGGCGAGAACATAAAACAAATATACATAGGAATTTTCCCCTGGATCCCAAAACCAAGACTACCAGATTGATTTTTCATTATATTCCTTTCAATGTTACAATAT